>OY755236.1:19377291-19429758 GCA_963576725.1 Azorinus chamasolen
ATGCATTTGCAAACAGAGTAGACCCAGATCAGACAGCTCTTATAGGAGCCGTCTGATCAGGGTCTGCTATGTCGATATATATCTGATACATTTTTCGTCAAAGCAGAAAATTCCATTAAAAAGGTTATACTATAAAAATTCATGAAAATACAACAGGTCAGAATTTGAGAACCCTTTACTTCATGAATATTCAGGCAAGAAATCATAATGTAATGGATATTCATTAACTGAATCTTTATAGGCTATTTTTAGACCCAACCTAGCTCTTTGAATGAATCTACCCAAAAGGAGCATTTACTAGAGAAAAGGAACATGTTAGAATTGTGTAGTATTGAAACCATTGTGATCAATAGAGCATTTGCTCCATAGGAGCAAATGCTCTTTTTATCACAAAGGTTTCAGGAAGTGACTATTACAGAGGCATAGAAAGGCGTATTTATGGAGGAAAGGGTTAACTGAATCTTTATAATAGCAATATGAACTATGAACAAAGGTTTTTTGTTATCATGACAGTAGCTGCAGAATCAGACCTATATCATATAATCGGCAAACAGAGCAGACCCTGATCAGATGGCTCCTATAGTACCTGTCTGATCTGGGTCTTCTCTGTTTGCAAAGGCGTAGAAAGGTTTACATATTTATAGAGTATTATAAGGGTTAATTGGTTGTTTTACAGAGTTTGTATTATGCTGGTTTTCAAGATTAATATGTTTGGTACTATAGGTGACAATGTCTTTGATTCATTTTCTCCTTGATTTTGTTGGCTGTAGCATGGTGCTTTATCCCAGCATGGTTGTACTGCATAAATGTATATATATTACGGAAGCCATTTATATGCATTTAAGACTTGACACACATTGCTATAGATTTAGGAAATAAAAGGTTTTTCATTTGTTATGAATATCTGTTTAAGAGCAATGTTTTGGAGAAGAAATAAAAGTCCGTTATTGTCATAGCCAGTTTGTGTGTATAGTAGCCCTGATAAGAGTCACTGTGTTGCAACAAAATGGCAACAACATATTGGGTTATTTAACTCTTTACCTGTTCTATATTTAGTCCAAAATTTCAATACCTTCTGAATATTCATGAACAAAATAGTTATACTGAAATCTAGAAGTTGGAACATTGGAGCCATTTTAGAAACTAAAGAAACAGCAGACCCTATGTTGTGACCACTCTTTAGAATGGTCTCTTTGAGACCATTCTAAAGAGTGGTCACAAAATAGGGTTTGGTGGAGAGAGGACGATTTTCGCATTTTATTATGCACCTCTGTCTGTTACTCTGCAATCGCTGTATGACATAGTACATGTAGTTGTTCCACTTTGCATATCCAAACTCTTACTTTGGCACTGTGGATTAAATACTTTCGATACATTTTAATTCTGACTAAGAGTAATAGCTAGAACATGTGTCAAGTCTTAAACCACCGATTTTTACATTACTTGACTATCCTAAAGACCACAGGAATGTTTTGTGTGTCAATTTTCACGGAAATCCAGCCTTCACCAGCAGCAGCAGCATCCTGGCCTTTCATGGAAAGACAGCCTCCAACCATGACCGACCATAAGCACAATGTCATATCAAAGAAATAAGACTGAGAATTAGCCTCAGTTTGATGTTTGGTAGTGAAATACTTGTCATTACATTTTGACTTGATACAGATATATATAGTTATGTAATTTGGTATTCCATTCTTTGTTAAACATTTGCTTGTATTACAAAAGAAAAATATAGTTTCGGCAGGTGAAAAACAAAGGCTTAACACAAATTTTAGGTCCAGAATTACTTGTGTGTTCATGGAGCAAACATTGTTTCTTGTACTATTGAACATAACAAGAATATAATGAAATGCAATACATAGCATAGCTTTACAATTTAGTGCCAAGTTTAGTGCTGCAAAGCAGTTAATGTCATTTCTGATGAGAGATTTGAATTTACAGTCAGATCTTGTGTGAAATTGCAATTTTCTGTCAGTTTTAGTGTAAAATTTCAATTTACTGTCAGTTCTAAGGTTAAGTTACAAGTCATTTTCGGTTCTATTTTAAGGTACAATATACTGTCAGCTGAAGTTTTAAATTGTGGTGAATGTGTTTTGTCATGCAAATTTTTACAAATTGCAAAACACTTGTTTTAGTATATCATTAATTAAACTGAGAATAAATTTTGAAAATAATCTGACTTAAATATTGTATAGAAAGAGAAATATAAATTATGCCAGTATTATTCAAATGAATTGTTGGACATCTTAAAAAATATAGGGGTTTAATCATTTACTCCATATACTAATACATGCCTTTTAATGCCTTTGCAAACAGAGTAGACCAAGATCAAACAGATCTGTGTCTACTCTGTTTGCCAATGGAATAATATAGATCTGATTCTACAGTTTCTGGCATGGCCAAAAATTCCAGTGATTATTTACCATTATAAAAATTCAGCAATATTCATGATGTTTCGTACATGAATATTCATGGAGTAAAGGGTTATGTAATACATATATCCATGATAATGTCCATTACAGTAAAACCCCTCTAAACTCTTAATTCTAGCTGAGAATTTAGATACTTTTAGGCAGATGGCTGCTTAATGCAGGGTGAAAGTCATGCAGAAAGCTCCTAGAGGAGCTTTCTGCATGACTTTCACCCTGCATTAATCTGCCACCTGTCTCCAAGACCTAATTATAATTTCAAAATTTAACCCTTCGCTTGCTGAATTTTAAAATACATTTCTCCTTCTTTACCCATGCCCTGTTGTATATTTACATATATCTTCACTGTGTACAAGTATATCGCTGTGCCATCACTGCTGTGGAGTGCACTGATTGCACAATCAACTTGTAAATAGTGCAGACTCTGATGAGACAGCTCATCTGGGTCTTCACTATTTACAGGTAGGTATATTGACGCGAATAGCAAGCGAAGGGTTATTGTACAGTTTAGAGGGGTTTGACGGTATCTACATCCACAGCAACCTAAGTCAGCAGTCTTAACGAGAGGCCCTGCTGCAGCTCCCTAAATTTTTACATTCTTAATTTTACCCACAACCCTTGGAGCATCCTTCAGATTCTAAGCATGTGCCAGGAAGCAAAAGTAAACAATGGAATTTTATTTTCTGTAAATAATAATCAGGCAGATGATATCGAAATAGCAGTTGGATCAGGGTCTATTTTATTTGGTACTTCATTAATTTCATTTAAAGTTATCAAAACAGTGCAATGTATACTTCTTCATCTTAACCCTTTCCCTCATATAAACATGTTTTCACACATTTGCAAACAGAGTAGACCCAGATCAGACGGCTCCTAGAGGAGCCGTCTGATCAGGGTCTGCTCTGTTAGCTAATACAATTTGATAGATCTGCTTCTTTGCTTTCTGAAATGTCTACAGTGTTCCACCTTCCGTATTTCTTTTTAACTATTTTGTTAATGAATATGCAGTAGGTATTGAAATTTTGCCTAAATACAGAACAAGGAAAGGGTTAACCCTTTCAGCCCTGAAGTTTCAGAGTGGAATAGCCCATCAGTGTTTTACTTGAGAGTCCACTCATTATGAAAGGCTAGAAGATTTTGATTGACAAACAGTGAAGACCCCGATCAGAGGGATCCTCTAGGAGGATTTTTTTTATAATGCTAAATTTTTTATAATGTAAACTTTTCAAAGGATTTGTTTGCTTTGATAAAAATTGTAGAATCAGATTTATATCATGTCAAAAGCAAACAGAGCAGACCCTGATCCGATAACTCCTATGGGAGCCATCTAATCTGGGTCTACTCTGTTTTGCAAATGTGTGAAAAGGCATTTATATGAAGGAAAGGGTTGATTAAATGAATTGATGAGAAAGCTTTATCATAGCAGAGAGTGTAAAATCTGATCTACAATATTTAACCCTTTCCTCCATAAATACGCCTTTCTACGCCTCTGTACAAGTCACCTGTTGAAACCATTGTGATAAATAGAGCATTTGCTCCTATAGGAGCAAATGCTCTTTTTATCACAATGGTTTCAAATTAAAAAACTCTAAAAAAAATCCTTTTCTCTAGTTAGTGCTCCTTTTCGGTAGATTTATTCAAAGAGGTTGGATCTAAATAGCCTATACGGGGATGGGTTAAGTGATTAGAGCAGACCCTGATCAGACAGCTCCTCCAGGAAAATATTAATGTAAATATGGGTGTATCATATAAAGTGTGGAGTTAAAGATACTTGAAAGCAAAGAATTTATTAGATTGTTGCTGACAAAGAATTATGATCAAGTATCAAGTAACAGTCGTTATGTTTACTGGTATATACAAGATGATGTTTTACCCTATACCCTGTGTAGAAGCTGATATTGCACAACTGATCCACAACAACAAACATGCAATTTCTTTTTGGATGTTGAATGCATTGTGCGTGTGTGTTTTGTTTTGTATTTGTGTGTTACCCAGGACACCAGATTTGGCTCTTTTACAGCCAATTTTTTAACAATGAGCACCTGTTCCTTGACATGTCTGTGTCTACGTCTGTTCATGTGTGTGTCTGTCTGTGCTAGATTGCCGATACACTGAGTGGTGATCTGATATCAGATTTCACCCTCTGTGTCATAGATTGTCATTTGTCAGTTTATGTAATTTTCAAAGGTCTGTTTAATATTTCTGCAGTAATCAACTTAAATTATTTGTTCACCCTCTGTGTTAATAAATGTCAAATTTGTTCAATTTAAAATACATCGTAGACCTCAATTTATATCAACATACATGTACACACTTTAGTCTTTTAAGTTAGGGTATTTGGGGTCGCTATGTTTGGCTTGTTGTCAAACCTGAAATGAGTATTGTGCAATAACTAATGGTAAAATAAGTAAAATTCAATATGTTAACCCATTCCCTCATATTGACGCCTTCTGACGCCTCTGTAAAAGTCCCTTTCTGAAACCATCATGATAAATAGAGCATTTGCTCCATAGGAGCAAATGCTCTATTTATCACAATGGTTTCAAAACTACACAACTCTAAAAAAAATCCTTTTCTCCAGTAAATGCTCCTTTTCAGTAGATTTATTCAAAGAGGTTATACCTAAAAATGGACTTAAACGGTAAAATATTGTAGGTGAAAGTGTGCTAGATCCTGGATCCAAATGAAACAGTTGATAATTATGTTTCATGACTTTTTCTGTGGTAACCTACATGTAGTTACTAATCATAGCCAGTTTTTTCATTGAAGAAAATAACTACATTGCCTGACATAGATGAGTAATTGAACTGATATTTAAGTCATGTTAACGTTTAACATGCCATAAAACTTGTCACTGTGTCAATTTTTAACCAAAAACTAGAATATTAAGTCCTGTAAAATTGGTGCATATACATATATCAGGATACTATCGGTCTGAAGATAAGCATTCTTTCAAGAAAGTCTTTATTACTCAGCCAAATGCAATGTTGTGGCTGCTCTTTAGAATTATCTCAAAGAGGATGTTCTAAAGAATGTTAATTACATAGGATTTGGTGGCAAAATGACAAATTTTGTTTTTTAAATACACCCTGTTACCTTCAGATCTGAATGCAGTAGAACTTGTCTTAAGCAGCAATTCATTGATTAAAAACAAGAGCAGATAGTTGCTTAATGCAGGACAAAAATAATGCTGAAAGCTCCAATTCTGTATTACTTTTGACCTGCATTAAGCTACCACCTGCCTTACAGACCCATTGTTAACCCATTCCTCCATAGGCTATTTTTGGACACAACCTCTTTGAATCAATCTGCCGAAAGGGAGCATTTACTAGAGAAAAGCAAAAGTTTAGAATTGTATAGTTTTGAAACCATTATGATAAATAGAGCATTTGCTCCAATAGGAATAAATGCTCTGTTTATCACAATGGTTTTATAAAGTGACTTTTACAGAGGCGTAGAAAGGCATATTTATTGAGGAAAGGGTTAAACCTCATTTTAATGGCCATTTAAGACAGGTTATTAGCTCACCAGAGCACAAAGTGCTCAGGGTGAGCTTTTGTGATTGCCTGATGTTCGTCGGCGTGCGTTGTGCGGTGTCCGTCGTCAACAATTTGAACCTTTAAAAATCTTCTCCTCTAAATCCACAGGGTTCTCAGCTTTCATCTTTGGCACATAGCATCATCTTTAGGTCCTCTACAAAAGTTATATAAATTATGCCCCTGGGGTCAAAATTGGCCCCGCCCAAGGGGTGGGCAGTTTTCAATAGAAACATATAGTAAAACTTTGAAAATCATCTCTTCTGAAACCAGAAGGTTCTCAGCTTTAATAGTTGGCAGATAGCATCATGTGCAGGTCCTCTACAAAAGGTATATAAATTATGGCCCTGGGGTCAAAATTGGCCCCGTCCCCGGGGTGGGCAGTTTTCAATAGAAACAAATAGTGAAATCTTTGAAAATCTTCTTCTCTGAAACTGGAAGTCTCTCAGCTTTCATATTTGGCACAGAGCATCATGTTCAGGTCCTCTACAAAAGTTATATAAATTATGGCCCTTGGGTTAAAATTGGCTCCGCCCCAGGGGTGGACAGTTTTCAATAGAAACAAATAATGAAATCTTTGAAAATCTTCTCTGAAACTGGAAGTCTCTCAGCTTTCATATTTGGCACAGATCATCATGTTTAGGTCCTCTACAAAAGATATATAAATTATGCCCCTGGGGTCAAAATTGGCCCCGCCCCAGGGGTGCCTTGTTTTCAATAGAAACATATTGTAAAACTTTGAAAATCATCTCCTCTGAAACCAGAAGGTTTTCAGCTTTCATATTTGGCACATAGCATCATGTTCAAGTCCTCTACAAAAGTTATATAAATTATGGCCCTGGGGTCAAAATTGGCCCTGCCCCAGGGATGGGCAGTTTTCAATAGAAACAAATAGTGAAATCTTTGAAAATCTTCTGAAACTGGAAGTCTCTCAGCTTTCATATTTGGCACAGAGCATCATGTTATGGTCCTCTACAAAAGTATTATAAATTATGGCCCTGGGGTCAAAATTGGCCCGCCCCAGGGGTGGGCAGTTTTCAATAGAAACAAATAGTGAAATCTTTGAAAATCATCTTCTCTGAAAATGGAAGGCTCCTAGCTTTCATATTTGGCACGTAGCATCATGTTCAGGTCCTCTACAAAAGTTATATAAATTGTGCCCCTGGGGTCAAAACTGGCCCGCCCCAGGGGTGGGCAGTTTTCAATAGAAACATATAGTGAAATCTTTGAAAATCTTCTTTTCTGAAACTGGAAATCTCTCAGCTTTAATATTTTGCACAAAGCATCATGTTCAAGTCCTCTACAAAAGTTATATAAATTATGGGTGGGCTGTTTTCAATAGAAACAAATAGTGAAAACTTTGAAAATCTTCTCCTCTGAAACTTGAAGGTTCTCAACTTTCATATTTGACACATAGCATCATGTGTAGGTCCTCTACAAAATTTATATAAATTATAGCCCGGGGTCAAAATTGGCCCCGCCCCAGGGGTGGGCAATTTTCAATAGAAACAAATAGTGAAATCTTTGAATATCTTCTTCTCTGAAACTGGAAGGTTCTCAGCTTTCATATTTGGCACATAGCATCATGTTCAGGTCCTCTACAAAAGTTATATAAATTATGCCCCTGGGGTCAAAATTAGCCCCGCCCCAGGGGTGGGCTAGTTTTCTATAGAAACATAGTGAAAACTTTGAAAATCTTCCCCTCTGATTGCCTGGTGAGCGCTTCAGGGCCATTCTGGCCCTCTTGTACTGTATCTATCTATTTGTAATATCTCAGCTGGCTTCTGCATTTTCCACAGGTTAAGCTTTCATTTACCAAATACCATTGTGGTTCTTAGTAATAATTATCAGTGGGTCTGTGGCTTACTGCCTTCCTAGGCCATCTTCAGAGTTTGTCCCATTACCTGTCACTGTAAAACAATGAGAAGAATAGGGATTATGTACTTGGGCTACAGGAGTGTGAACATATTTTTGTCAGTTTCTAGGTATATCGTATGTATATTGTGCCTGCATTTATCGTATATTGTATGTTTATACAACGTCCATATATCATTAGTTAATTGTATATAGTATACCATACAACATGTTAAGATAGAATATGATACAATTTGTGATTGATATACACATGTATTACATATTAAATAAAGACTCTTTTTTCCTAATTTATGTTAATACACATCATATATACAATATGCAATATATTTGTATAATATACAATGCTACAAGCGCAATCCAGTTATGATTCATCTTTATCGTGGAAATATTGTGGAACAATTTACACCTTAAATCGGTTACACAGCTGTTATTTGAAATTTGACACACTTGTACCAATCGGGGCTGTGCATTTTTCGCTACAACTTACAAGTACATGGGGTATTCACACCTCTCTTTTCTCTGTGCACAATGTGCTAACTTGTCTTCAGTTTGCAACCCATTTGTTATAAACATTTTAAATATACCGCAGATAAGATGCGCAACTTAAAATATTTTCAGGAATTATTTCTCCACCAAACCTTATGTTGTGACCACTCTTTAGAATCGTCTCAAAGAGACGATTCTAAAGAGTGGTCACAACATAGGGATTGGTGGAGAAATGACGATTTTAGTATTTGGATATGCACATTTTATCTGTTGCTCTGATACCAGCTTGACAACTTGTATCCTATTTGAAATTTGGAAAAAAGGAAATCATGACCAATACAAGGTAGGCAAGCACTGCCACATCTGACTTAGTCAATATAAAATGTGTAAATTTCTTATGCATAAAAATATCTTATATAGCAGTCGTAAATTGTATATCATTTAATGGGCGGTCCTATGTCGTGTATCATATTGGGGGTATATGCTAGGTTTATCATGTTTCAAATGTGTGTTATAGTGTGTTTGTTTATCGTATGTTGATTGCATATCAAACTTATATCATGACAGATATGTTCACACTACTGTTCCGTGTCCGTTATACTCCTTTGTGTGAGTGCTCCATAGTAATTACCAAACTTATTTAAATTTGTGTAGATATGAAATCTTGGTCTAGATTGCTAACCAGCTGAATTACCAACCTCAATAACCAGTAAATTCGATAAAGGCACAAATTGACAAACTCAACCTTGTTTGTCCACTCTCTAATGCAAACTGTTTTCATCTGCTTAGAACATCCAAACTGTATGAAAATGTTATTGGCCATATCTCGGCCAGGTTCGATAATGAGCCGAGCTGCATTCATTTATTTAGAAGCACTTATCTTATTTTGACCATTAGTGGTTTTCCAAGAATGTTGTCAACTCTCTCTCATTTTACCATTTCGGAACCAATCTTGAATGTTCTGGGAGAAACTGTTACACTAACCATAAGATCTAGGCCAAGCTGGATAATGAGCCAGATGGCAGAATTCATTTACAAATTATGAGCATTTTTCTGATTTTTGGCCATTGTTTTAATGCTCTGAATTCGATACAAGATATTGTTGTTTGCTCTCTAACTATACTTTTTTTTAACCAATCTTAATTATTCTTTGGGAAACTGTCACTAACCATAAGACCTATTTAAAGTTCAATAATAAGCCAGATTGCATCAGGCATTTAGAAGTTATGAGCACTTTTCTGGAGTTTTGGTCATTCTCCTGGTGCAATCAAGTACTCCTTGTCTGGAGATGCTACAGGATTGGTTTTGTACTGTATTGCAACCCTATAACTCTACTCTCAGGTTCTTGAAGATCTTCTTCCTTTTCAACTTGTTCATTATTGTGTTCTGTTGTACCACTTAGACCTGCATCTGTATCTTGGTCACTATATGAGATTCATAAGTTCTGACTTTACATCGTCCAATTCTGCCATTCTATTGCACTCTGAATCTTCCCCAAGCCCCTGCCTCTCTGACCTGACAACTGCAGTATAAGTTTCTGCTCCTGGAACATTTATGGTCCAAATCAACACCTTTCAGTCCATTTCACAGGTAACCACACAGATGTTTGATTGCCAGAGCAGAGCTTTTGGAGTTCAATGCTCCTTGTTTACACCCATTCCATAATTATCTTGTTTTTGTGGCATCCTTGCAGAATCCTTTCTTGGGAATAGTCTTTAATGTGGACATAATCCATTCTCCATAATTGCATACTGATTTTTTGTATAACATTGAAAGAAACATTTATGTCCTTGGCTCTAAGTGATTCCTACCCTTCATTGGAAAATCAGGATGATTGAGATAGGAGTTTTATCTGATTGCTCAGCTATGACGACAATGGTCCTTGTTGATGGATCTTTTGCAGCTTCTTGCATATTAGCAGACTCCTTACCAGTTTGTGCCTTTTGTTCCTTATTCACCATGTTCTTTGATGTATGTGAACAATATCAAAAGGAGCAGACACCTTTTAGTCACAATTCCTTTGACATAGTTACATGAAGGACACCTGATTCAGTCCCCTACAGTTTCAAGCGGTACATGAAGAACACATGTTCCTATCATCTACAATGCCAAGTGGTATGTGTAGGATAACTGTTCCAGACCCCATAAATACCAAGTTGTATGTAAAGAATGCGTGTTCTAGTCCCCTACAATACCAAATGGTATGTGAAGAACACATGTTCCGGTCATCTACAATGTCTAGTGGTATGGTTAGTACACCTGTTCCAGTCCGCTTAAATACCATGTGGTATGTGAAACACACTGCTACTAGTGGTATGTGAAGAACACATTCAAATTCTCTGCAATACTAAGTGGTATGTGAAGAACAAGTTCCATTCCCTTCCAATACCAAGTTGTACATGGGGAGAACTCGATGAACACATGTTCCTGTCATCTACAATGCCAATTGGTATGTGTAATACATCTGTTCTAATCCTGTACATTACCAAATAGTATGTGAAGAACACATGTTCCAAAAGGTACATGAACACAATATGTTCCAGCCCCCTACAATACTAAGTTGGATGTGAATAACACATATTCCTGTCATCTACAATGCCAAGTGGTATGTGTTGGATACCTGTTCCAGACTCCAGTCCCCTACAATATCAAGTGGTACATGAAGATGCATCTACACTACCAAGTGGTATGTGGCAAAAACATGTTCCAGTCATCAATAATACCAAGTGGTATGTATGGAATACCTGTTCACAGTCTACAAAACAAAGTGGTACATTCACTACATGAATAAGACATATTCCTGTCATCTACAGTACCAAGTGGTATGTGAAGAACACATGTTCCTGTCATCTACAATGCCAAACGGTATGTGAAAATCCCATGTTCTTGTCCTTTACAATGCCAAATGGTATTTGAAAAAAACCAACCATGTTCATGTCATCTACAATGCCAAATGGTATGTGAAAATCACATGTTCTTGTCCTTTACAATGCCAAATGGTATGTGAAAATCCCATGTTCTTGTCCTTTACAATGCCAAATGGTATTTGAAAAAAGCAAAACATGTTCATGTCATCTACAATGCTAAATGGTATGTGAAAATCACATGTTCTTGTCCTTTACAATGCCAAATGGTATTTGAAAAAAACCAAGCATGTTCATGTCATCTACAATGCCAAATGGTATGTGAAAATCACATGTTCATGTCATCTACAATGCCAAATGGTATGTGAAAATCACATGTTCTTGTCCTTTACAATGCCAAATGGTATTTGAAAAAAACCAAGCATGTTCATGTCATCTACAATGCCAACTGGTATGTGAAAATCACATGTTCCTGTACTCTATAATGCCAAGTGGTATGTGAAAAACTAATGTTACTGTCTTCTATATTACCAAATGGTATATGAAAACTAATGTCACTGTCACCTACATTGCCAAATGGTATGTGAAGAGCAGCACATGTTCCTGCCATCTATCTACAATGCCAAGTGGTATGTTTAAAACACCTGTTCCAATTCTCTACAATGCCAAGTGGTATATTTAGAACACCTGGTCTGTCCAGACATCTACAGTAGCAAGTGGTACTGTATGTTTAGAATACCTGTTCCACTCCTCTATCATAACAAGTGGTATGTATAGATCACTTGTTCAAGTCCTCTACAATACCAAGTGGTATGTTTAGAACACCTGGTCAAGTCCTCTACAATACCAAGTGGTATTTTATAACACCTGGTCAAGTCCTCTACAGTACCAAGTGGTATTTTTAGAACCCCTGGTCCATTCCTCTACCATAACAAGTTGTATGTTTAGAACACCTGGGTCAGTCCTCTACTATAACAAGTGCAATGTTTAGAACACCTGGTCCACATCTACGCTACTAAGTGGTAAGTTTAGAACACTGAACACCAGTTCCAGTCCTCTACAATGTCATGTGGTATAGCAGCTATATGTAGGACACGTGTTCCAGTCATTCCAGTCCTCTACAATGTAATGTGGTATAGCAGCTACATGTATGGCACTTGTTCCAGTCCTCTACAATGTCAAGTGGAACATGTACGACACATTTCCAGTCTGCTTTAATGCCAAGTGGTACATGTAGAGCACATTGGCCCATGCTCACAATGTCAAGTGGTACAACAGCTACATGTAAGACACATTTTCCAGTCCTATACAATGTCATGTGGTACATGCAGAATCCTTTTCTTGTGCTCTACAATGTCAAGTGGTACATGTAGAACACGTTTTCCAATTCTCTACAATGCCAAGTGGTACATGTAGAACACATTTTCCAATTCTCTACAATGCCAAGTGGTACATGTAGAACACGTTTTCCAATTCTCTACAATGCCAAGTGGTACATGTAGAACACGTTTTCCAATTCTCTACAATGCCAAGTGGTACATGTAGGACACGTTTTCCAATTCTCTACAATGCCAAGTGGTACATGTAGGACACGTTTTCCAATTCTCTACAATGCCAGGTGGTACATGTAGGACACCATTTCCTGTGTTCTGTTCTGCTAGTCCATGTAGTAGATCAGTTACATGTGGGACACCTGTTCTAGGCATCTCCGGTGCCAAGTAGGACACCTGTTCTAGTCATCTCCGGTGCCAAGTAGGACACCTTTTCCAGTCCTCTACAATGCCATGTTGTACAGCAGCTACATGTAGGGCACCTGTTGCAATCCTCTACAATGCCATGTGGTACAACAGCTAGTTGAAGGGCAATTGTTGCAATCTTCTACATTGCCAGTTGGTATAAAAGCTACATGTAGGGCACCTGTTATAGTTCACTACAATGTCATGTGGTCCAACAGCTACTTGTAGTACCCCGGGGGCCAGAAAGGGTTACCGTGCACCCCCCGTCTGACTTTTTCTCATGGGTACCAGGGTGTTTGGTAGGGTCTGCTGAATGCAAATCAAAATTGTACCCATGAAAAAACTCATTCCTGCTATGGGTTTTTATACGCCCGAAGGGTCGTATTATGTTATGGTCTCCATCGTCTGGCCGTCTGGCTGGGTGTCCGTCTGTCTGTCTGTCCGTCCGTCCGTCCGTCCGTTAGCAAATTCGTGTCCTGGCTATAACTTACTCATTTTTTCTCCGATTTTCAAAATTCTTTCACACAAATGTTCAGTATCACTTGAAGGTGTGTCGCGTACAAAACCCAATTGTGAACTTTCAAGGTCAAGGTCACAAATAGGGCGTTAGCAATTTTCGTGTCCTTGCTAATCCGTCCGTCTGTTAGCAAATTCGTGTCCTGGCTATAACTTACTCATTTTTTCTCCGATTTTCAAAATTCTTTCACACAAATGTTCAGTATCACTTGAAGGTGTGTCGCGTACAAAACCCAATTGTGAACTTTCAAGGTCAAGGTCACAAATAGGGCGTTAGCAATTTTCGTGTCCTTGCTAAAACTTACTCATCTTTTCACCAATTTTCAAAATTCTTTCACACGTATGTTCAGTATCACTTGAAGGTGTGTCGCGTACAAAACCCAATGGTGAACTTTCAAGGTCAAGGTCACAAATAGGGCGTTAGCAATTCTGTCCGTCCGTCCGTTAGCAAATTCGTGTCCTGGCTATAACTTACTCATTTTTTCTCCGATTTTCAAAATTCTTTCACACAAATGTTCAGTATCACTTGAAGGTGTGTCGCGTACAAAACCCAATTGTGAACTTTCAAGGTCAAGGTCACAAATAGGGCGTTAGCAATTTTCGTGTCCTTGGTAAAACTTACTCATCTTTTCACCAATTTTCAAAATTCTTTCACACATATGTTCAGTATCACTTGAAGGTGTGTCGCGTACAAAACCCAATGGTGAACTTTCAAGGTCAAGGTCACAAATAGGGTGTTAGCAATTCTGTCCGTCCGTTAGCAAATTCGTGTCCTGGCTATAACTTACTCATTTTTTCTCCGATTTTCAAAATTCTTTCACACAAATGTTCAGTATCACTTGAAGGTGTGTCGCGTACAAAACCCAATTGTGAACTTTCAAGGTCAAGGTCACAAATAGGGCGTTAGCAATTTTCGTGTCCTTTCTAATCCGTCCGTCTGTTAGCAAATTCGTGTCCTGGCTATAACTTACTCATTTTTTCTCCGATTTTCAAAATTCTTTCACACAAATGTTCAGTATCACTTGAAGGTGTGTCGCGTACAAAACCCAATTGTGAACTTTCAAGGTCAAGGTCACAAATAGGGCGTTAGCAATTTTCGTGTCCTTGGTAAAACTTACTCATCTTTTCACCAATTTTCAAAATTCTTTCACACATATGTTCAGTATCACTTGAAGGTGTGTCGCGTACAAAACCCAATGGTGAACTTTCAAGGTCAAGGTCACAAATAGGGTGTTAGCAATTCTGTCCGTCCGTTAGCAAATTCGTGTCCTGGCTATAACTTACTCATTTTTTCTCCGATTTTCAAAATTCTTTCACACAAATGTTCAGTATCACTTGAAGGTGTGTCGCGTACAAAACCCAATTGTGAACTTTCAAGGTCAAGGTCACAAATAGGGCGTTAGCAATTTTCGTGTCCTTGCTAAAACTTACTCATCTTTTCACCAATTTTCAAAATTCTTTCACACGTATGTTCAGTATCACTTGAAGGTGTGTCGCGTACAAAACCCAATGGTGAACTTTCAAGGTCAAGGTCACAAATAGGGCGTTAGCAATTCTGTCCGTCCGTCCGTTAGCAAATTCGTGTCCTGGCTATAACTTACTCATTTTTTCTCCGATTTTCAAAATTCTTTCACACAAATGTTCAGTATCACTTGAAGGTGTGTCGCGTACAAAACCCAATTGTGAACTTTCAAGGTCAAGGTCACAAATAGGGCGTTAGCAATTTTCGTGTCCTTGGTAAAACTTACTCATCTTTTCACCAATTTTCAAAATTCTTTCACACATATGTTCAGTATCACTTGAAGGTGTGTCGCGTACAAAACCCAATGGTGAACTTTCAAGGTCAAGGTCACAAATAGGGCGTTAGCAATTCTGTCCGTCCGTTAGCAAATTCGTGTCCTGGCTATAACTTACTCATTTTTTCTCCGATTTTCAAAATTCTTTCACACATATGTTCAGTATCACTTGAAGGTGTGTCGCGTACAAAACCCAATTGTGAACTTTCAAGGTCAAGGTCACAAATAGGGCTTCAGTATCACTTGAAGGTGTGTTGCATACAAAACCCAATTGTGAACTTTCAAGGTCAAGGTCACAAATAGAGCGTTAGCAAATTTTGTGTCCTGGCTGTAGCTAACTAGACCTACATCATTACCTTTAAGGTCAGTCATATTTGAAGGTGAAAGGATGACCATGAAAGCACTTGACAATTTATTATCTCCAGTGACAATATATATCTCTAAAAAGCGTTTTCTCTCCTTTAAACTTTCGGGCGTATAATGCCCTGCCTCGCGGTGCTCTTGTTCTATCGTTTCCATGGCAACCGGAGGTCTGGACAACGACGGTGGGTAATGGTTATAATGTAGTTTATCTATGCTATTCGGGGCACTAAGAGTTTGAAACTGGTGTCAAAGTAAAGGTAAGACATTGGTCTTTAATTAAGAATATGTTTTTGTTAATTACCTCATTTGCATAATCATGCATATTAATGAGAAACCCGAAAAATGAAGGAAAAAAGACTAGAATATGGTGAAAACTTGATCTGAAGTCTCCTGTGATGGTCCAAATACACCCAAATATGTTTTTATACATAAAACATCCCCAATGAAAGTATTATTTAAAACAAAATCATGTCTTTATGGCGTATTTGCATTTTTATTGCATTTTTGAGTATCCATAGCAGAGGTACGTCCGGGTAGCGTAAGCACATAGAGAAGATAGCATTACCTCTCAAGGCCTTCGAGAGATAACAGCTAACAGTATCAACTTGTTACCAAACATAAAATAAATACACTGGTTTTTTATTTAAAATGTATTGTAGTTAATAAGTTCATTAGCATATTCATGAATATTAATGAGAACACCGAAAATGAAGAAAAAATGACTAGAAGATGGCGAAAACTAGATCTGAAATCCCCTGTGTTGCTCCAAATGCACCCAAATATACATCAAACATCATCAAGGAGAGTATTATATAAAACAAAATCATGTCACTTTGGCTTATTTACACTTTTATTGCGTTTTTGAGTATTCATAGCAGAGGTACGTCCGGACAACGTAAGCGCATATAGGAGATAGCATTATATCGCAAGGCCTTCGAGAGCTGGCAGCTAACAGTATCAACTTGTTACCAAACATATAATAAATACACTGGTCTTTGATTTAGAATGTATCGTTGTTAATATGTTCATTAGCATATCCATGAATATTAATGAGAAATACCCCCTACAATTAGAGAAAAAGACCGGGAAATCGTGAAAACTAGATCTGAAATCACCTGTAATGCTCCAAATGCATAGAGATATGTTCTTATACATAAAACCACCTCATTGAGCGTAATCTAGCAGATACTATGTAAAAACGTGTCTCTATGGATCATCTGCATTTTATTAATTTTTAGAGTTCCCATAACAAATGTACGTCCGAACAGCGTCAACGCATAGAGAAGGTAAAAACGCTATATCACAGGGCCTTGGGTAGCTGGGAGCTAACATTATCAACATGTTACCAAATATAATTATAAGAAATACAATGGTCTTTGATTAAGAATATCATGTTGTTAATCAGTTCATTAGCATATTCATGAATATTAATGCTTAAATCAAACAGAAAGGAGGGACATTATTTAAAACGGTAGAACGAAGTTTAAACCATCCGGTTTGCTCAAAGTATACCGAAATAATTCAACCGCTTTCAAATTAATTATGATTTAATTATGTTATTATATCAAACGATGGTGGTATCCGTTATTTTCTTTATACGGGCATGATTCTACACCTTTCTGGTATGAAAACAAATGAACAGTTAAGGTACAAATAGCATTTCAATTTCCAAGTGTGATATGAAACTTTAAAATCTGCTTACTTTCATATTCATAAAAATGAGTAGGGTATCACAAAACACGTTAAATTATTTACCTAGTGTCTGACTTTCAAGCAAAGATTAAGATAATGACACAAGAACTTAAACTTATTAAGTAAACTCAACGGAGTATTTGTAGACTGATGTCTCGGCTCATTTGAATAGTTGTATATATACGAGTATTTTCGTTGTTGTTATCCGTATCAGTACACCACAGCAATGATTATGATATTTAAAAATCATTTTTAAAAGTATCATGTTTTTAGGAGACGCCATTGTAATGACGTGTAAATTACCAGTACTGATGAGGACATCTAAAAGTAAAATAACATGATTTGTAAAGTAGAAATGAAACAAGGCTTTTTAAATGGTGTATTTCGTAACATACAAGTGACATTATACTTATCGAGGCTAATGCTTTTGACACATACATGTATTTACAAACAAAAGCATACATGTATTTATAAACCATTATATCATTGTTGTTTTCAGCACATGTACAAAACATTATAAGTGCATGCTGTAGGTGCATAGCTAGATTTTTAGAAACAATACATTTCACATTACTAAAATAGGATACATGGCAAAAAATGCACGAAACATTATCATGTCAAATTCAATAAATACTAATGATAACACAAGAAACAGAAAACACATCCCTCATTTCGATTCTGATCCTCAATGTTAAGAATGTTTCTACGGGTTTAAGCGGTAGACCTTTCTGTGTGATATATTCAACTATCATCACATCTGTATTAATCGTAATGCACGTTTAGACCGAATAATAATCTTCAAAGAGCCCCCATCCACTTCTTCATATTCTTCAGCTGCTTCAAGAGCCTTCTCCAGAATGCTTCCACAACTCAATCCATTATGGAACCAGAGAAAGTAGTAGGGCATCGCACCCGGTTTTCTCTGTACCCGCTCAACTCTTTATGGTGTATCAAATTAGCCTAAGGTTGTAATGGGCGTTAATCAACGCAACCAACTTTCTACAAGGTGGCAATGATCGATGTCAATCTCGCGCTCAATATCGTTTGTATTGTGTTTCCAAGAATCTATTCAAAATGAAGATAACTTTCTCAGGGCAGATGTAAGAGATAAAGTCGCTAAAGAAGCTTTTATAAACAACAGGCTGGAAACCCACGCACGGTTCCTCGAGTTGTTATATACTGATTTGAAGACAATGGCAGCTTCGGTGTTAGTATACTGGCAGCACGGACATAGTTGAGTGCAATTACTAAATCATTCATACGGGTCATATGTGGATATCGATCTTGGGGATCTTCATTATTGGTAATGCTGATGGATGGCTGTTTAGCAAAATACTATACGCCAAAGGAGCTGACTACCTAATAGAAGAGGTAGACATGACAAATGCATCAACACAAGATGAGAAACACATTGTAAAAGAAGTCAGGAATGCTTTATTTCATTCAATGCGAGACATTCCAGGCATCTTCAAACAAATATCTGAAAGAATTTTCAACATGACGCCTGAAAGTATTCATGTAAGATATGTATTAGGAAAACTAAAAACATATGGAGAGAATGATGGAATGGGGGTTCAGAAAATCTGCTAGTGTAAGGGGAGGATACAAAGAAACCTGCTGACTGGAAGGCTTTTTGATGAACGATGACACCATGAGGCAAAGTACCTAGTTATAGTCTATGTTCAGTCCGAAAGAACGCTCAGTCGACTGCACATGTATTCCCCTGGTCATTGAGTCATTGGCCTACAATATTGAGCACTGTTAACATATGGTGCAATCATGCAGCCGCAGTACCGGCTAGTGACCCTCTCAGGTACCCACTTTAATCCCTGGTTGGAGGGGAGGTGCGGGTGGGAGACACTGAAAAGCGTCTCTGAAATTTCCGAGAGGGACCGGGATATGAACACCGGATCTCCGGACCGGTAGTCAAGTGCGTTACCACTATACCACTACACCACACAAGTAATTTGTAAAGCATAAAGTAAAACTGTTTTGAAGTCAGCACAATAAGAAACTAATATCAGGTTTTAGCCAGAGAACAAGACTGCACGACCGTTCAAGTAAGAACGCTAGCTAAAAGCATTTTCATACTATTTGATTACTATGACAGTTTCGAATGTGAGAATGCTCTGTTGGGCATTCATGCTTACTGTGAGTCTACACGTACATTTAAGGAAAAAGAGTATGTATCACCAAATAACGACCCCTGGAAAGAGACCGAGATTCGTAACTCCACTAGTAAGTCTTGTAAACTTGGGATGTTTAAGCTGGTCTAATTGGTGAATAAGAATCGTTCACATCCACAATGTACGCTGAATTGAAACTGCTGCTAAGGAAACGCGCGAAGATAAGCCAATTAGTGATTTGTATAACGTTGACATGGGATCTTTGCCACCATGTAGATTTGCTTAGTCCGACACATTTAACGGGTCGTCAATCAGGTGCGAATTTTGACGAGCTCACATATAGCCTATCCAGTAATACCCCCAGCCTCAGAAGCACATGACTGGAGCCATGTCAAAGTGGTTCTTGGACCATTCCATTATGAGTCTGTGGTTACTTGCCCTCACAACTTCACAAGTCATGGTTGACATTCACATAGAGAAGATGAAAATGGGGATCTTTGAAGACACTAGTTATCATTGGGACTAAACTTGCATTATAATGCATACAGATATGGTGATGAATGAGTGTATCACACAGAAATGTCTTTTTCTGTAAACCGGTTGAGACATTCTTTAGAGTCATGTTTTGTACATATACTCAGGCCACAATGATATAATGATTTGTAAATATGCCGAATAATACATGCTTCGATTAGTTCAAAGTTAATTGTATGCCACCAGTTAAACACTACTAAGCCATGATTTCTCTTTGTTACTGTCTATTCTAATTCCACTTTACAGACATCGTTTCATTGCATTTTATGCTAGTAGATTGTAGTGTACAAGTCATTAGATAAGCATCTCCTCAAAAGTTGATACTTTTGATAGAAATATATTTTCAATCACCATAACTGTGATGTACTGATGAGAATAACGCAAACGAAACATGTATACTATTCATATGAGCCGAGACACAAGCCTACCGATGGTAAGTTTAGTTTACTTAATAATTTCATGACCGTTTGTGATACCCAAATCATTATTTATAAATTAGCAAGTAAGCAGAACGATTTAGATAAGTCGTAATCCTTCAAGTTTTGTTTTTATTTGAACCTGGCTTAAACAGTCTGTTATTTGTATTTTAATGGTTAATTTTGTTTTCATACCAGAAGGGTTCACACTCGCACCCGCATGAGAAAAAGCAAATACCGACTAAATCATAACTTAAAATTTGTTAAAAATATTTTGCTGTATCTCTTACTTGTGTTTGTGTACTTGGAGCATAACGGATCTTTAAGAATTTAATTTCTACATTTTTATACGCCCGAAGGGTCGTATTATGTTATGGTCTCCATCGTCTGGCCGTCTGGCTGGGTGTCCGTCTGTCCGTCTGTCCGTCCGTCCGTCCGTCCGTTAGCAAATTCGTGTCCTGGCTATAACTTACTCATTTTTTCTCCGATTTTCAAAATTCTTTCACACAAATGTTCAGTATCACTTGAAGGTGTGTCGCGTACAAAACCCAATTGTGAACTTTCAAGGTCAAGGTCACAAATAGGGCGTTAGCAATTTTCGTGTCCTTGCTAAAACTTACTCATCTTTTCACCAATTTTCAAAATTCTTTCACACGTATGTTCAGTATCACTTGAAGGTGTGTCGCGTACAAAACCCAATGGTGAACTTTCAAGGTCAAGGTCACAAATAGGGCGTTAGCAATTCTGTCCGTCCGTCCGTTAGCAAATTCGTGTCCTGGCTATAACTTACTCATTTTTTCTCCGATTTTCAAAATTCTTTCACACAAATGTTCAGTATCACTTGAAGGTGTGTCGCGTACAAAACCCAATTGTGAACTTTCAAGGTCAAGGTCACAAATAGGGCGTTAGCAATTTTCGTGTCCTTGGTAAAACTTACTCATCTTTTCACCAATTTTCAAAATTCTTTCACACATATGTTCAGTATCACTTGAAGGTGTGTCGCGTACAAAACCCAATGGTGAACTTTCAAGGTCAAGGTCACAAATAGGGCGTTAGCAATTCTGTCCGTCCGTTAGCAAATTCGTGTCCTGGCTATAACTTACTCATTTTTTCTCCGATTTTCAAAATTCTTTCACACATATGTTCAGTATCACTTGAAGGTGTGTCGCGTACAAAACCCAATTGTGAACTTTCAAGGTCAAGGTCACAAATAGGGCTTCAGTATCACTTGAAGGTGTGTTGCATACAAAACCCAATTGTGAACTTTCAAGGTCAAGGTCACAAATAGAGCGTTAGCAAATTTTGTGTCCTGGCTGTAGCTAACTAGACCTACATCATTACCTTTAAGGTCAGTCATATTTTTCATTCTGGAGTTATTGCCCTTTGATAGTTTCGGGTAGCAATTTCTTGTGCAACTAACTCCTCCTTTATTTTTCAACATAATTTTATAGAACAGCCTTCGGGCGTATATTGCCCCGTCTTGCGGTGCTCTTGTTTAATATTTTGTTTTCATTAATACATGTATTCATGAATATGCTAATGAACATATTAACAATATGATATTCTAAATCAAAGACCATTGTATTTCTTAAAATTACGTTTGGTAACATGCTGATAATGTTAGCTCCCAGCTGCCCAATGCCCTGTGATATAACGTTTTTACCTTCTCTATGCGTTGACGCTGTCCGGACGTACATTTGATATGGAAACTCTAAAAATTGATAAAATGCAGATGACCCATACAAACACGTTTTTACATAGCATCAGCTAGATTACTCTCAATGAGATGGTTTTATGTATAAGAACATATCTCTAAGCATTTGGAGCATTTCAGGTGATTTCAGATCTAGTTTTCACCATTTCCCTGTCTTTTCCTCTAATTTTAGGGGGTTCTCATTAATATTCATGAATATGCTAATGGACTTATTAACTACAATACATTTTAAATCAAATACCAGTGTATTTATTTTATGTTTGGTAACAAGTTGATACTGTTAGCTGTTATCTCTCGAAGGCCTTGCGATATAATGCTATCTTCTCTATGTGCTTACGCTACACGGACGTACCTCTGCTATGGATACTCAAAAATGCAATAAAAATGCAAATACGCCATAAAGACACGATTTTGTTTTAAATAATACTTTCAATGGGGATGTTTTATGTATAAAAACATATTTGGGTGTATTTGGACCATCACAGGTGACTTCAGATCAAGTTTTCACCATATTCTAGTCTTTTTTCCTTCATTTTTCGGGTTTCTCATTAATATGCATGAATATGCAAATGAGGTAATTAACAAAAACATATTCTTAATTAAAGACCAATGTCTTACCTTTACTTTGACACCAGTTTCAAACTCTTAGTGCCCCGAATAGCATAGATATACTACATTATAACCTTTACCCACCGTCGTTGTCCAGACCTCCGGTTGCCATGGAAACGGTAGAAAAACCCATAGCAGGAATGAGTTTTTTCATGGGTACAATTTTGATTTGCATTCAGCAGACCCTACCAAACACCCTGGTACCCATGAGAAAAAGTCAGACATTTGTTCCAGGACTCTGTCATGTCATGTGGAACAACACCTACATGTAGGGCATCTGTATCATACAATGTCATATGATATAACAGCTACACATGTGTAAGACTCCTGATTCAATTATCTATGGTGCCAAGTGGTACATGTAGGTAACCTGTTATGAAATTATAATAGATCTGGAATTTTTTTACGAGACCTCCTGATTTCTGCAGCCACATAATTTCACCTTCTCAGCTTCGATCTTTGATCAGATTAGTTAGGTCTGATGTTAGTATAAGTAGGTTTTGAGTCATGACCCATGATTGATCCAAAAATTCCAAAGTAAAAATATTTTAAAGTAAATACTAAATTTTGATAACATCATTTACGACTAGACAGATTATACTTGGAGAGTGATAAAAAATCATCATGACCCTCTTTTTTACAGGATCTGTAAAAACCGTAATAAAATTTAGGCATTCCATTTACAGTACTACAAAATTCTCTCTGTATGTGAGAGTGTGTTAATGTTTGTGTAATGGTTTTGGGAGGAGAGACAGATTGTTTGTAAGTGAGAGTGTGTGTATGTTTTTTGTAATGGTGTTGGGAGGAGAGACAGATTGTTTGTATGTGAGGATGTGTTAATTAATGCCTGTAATGGTGTTTGGAAGAGAGATTGTTTTATTAATTTTTTAAGAGAAAAATCTCGGCTTATAGTTTGACGAAAAACGGGCAGGCTGGTGGGTTCTTGGACAGGCGGCCGGGCCAGCGTGCCTCCATTAACAAAACTTTATTTAACATTGCTTATAACTTCTGAATTACTTAAGCTAGACAATTCATACTGGTATTTGGTATGCAGATAGCTGGGGTGAAGGCCTTTCACTTGATACAAGGAAACATGAAATCATGTCAAGGTCAAGGTCACTATTTGGAAAACTTTAACATTGCTTTAACTTCTGAACTACAAATGCTAGGCAATTCATCTTTGGTATACCAATGGCTTTGGTAAAGGCCTTTAGGTTGCTATAAAGATATTTGAAATTAGGTCAAGGTCACTATTTTGACAAGTTGGACATCATTGAAAAACTTCAACATTTTGTCTTAACTTCTGAACCACATATGCTAGAAAATTCATATATTGTATGGAGATTGCTTTGGTGAAGGCATTTCAGTTGATACAAGGATACATGAAATTAGGTCAAGGTCACTATTTTGAGAACTTGGCTGTTTTTAACAAACTTTAACATTTTGCTATAACTTCTGATCCACGAACACTAGGTAATTCACCTTTGGTATTCAGATAGCTTTGGAAAGAACCTTACAGGTGACATAAACATACCTGAAGTCAGGTCAAGGTCACTATTTTGAAAACTTGGCTGCCATTAAAATTTTGTTATAATTCTGAACTTCATATGCTAGACAATTTATATTTGGTATGCAGATAGCTTGGGTGAAGGTCTTTTAGTTGAAAAATCCGACTTTAATGCGGTTTCCGCATTTTTTGCTTGTTTTTGTATGTGAGAGAGTTAATTAATGTGTGTGTAATGGTGTTGGGAGGAGAGACAGATTATTTGTATGTGAGAGTGTGTTAATGTCTATGTAATGGTGTTGGAAGGAGAGACAAGATTGATTGTATGTGAGAGTGTGTTAATGTCTGTTTAATGGTGTTGGAAGGAGAGACAAGATTGATTGTATGTGAGAGTGTGTTAATGTCTGTTTAATGGTGTTGGAAGGAGAGACAAGATTGATTGTATGTGAGAGTGTGTTAATGTCTGTTTAATGGTGTTGGAAGGAGAGACAAGATTGATTGTATGTGAGAGTGTGTTAATGTCTGTTTAATGGTGTTGGAAGGAGAGACAAGATTGATTGTATGTGAGAGTGTGTTAATGTCTGT
The DNA here is from genome assembly GCA_963576725.1 of Azorinus chamasolen. Classification (NCBI taxonomy): domain Eukaryota; kingdom Metazoa; phylum Mollusca; class Bivalvia; order Cardiida; family Solecurtidae; genus Azorinus; species Azorinus chamasolen. The sequence continues at coordinate 19,402,073 of OY755236.1, forward strand.
TTAATGGTGTTGGAAGGAGAGACAAGATTGATTGTATGTGAGAGTGTGTTAATGTCTGTTTAATTAGTGGTGTTGAGAGGAAAGACTGATAGTTTTAGGTTGATTTTGCTAAACATTATGGATAGCCTAATAACAGAAAACTATATATCCCCTTCTTGGGTCCACTGGTTCTTTCTCTTGCACACATTTATAATGGGGACGTCCGCATGGACATCTGGAGTCTTCTCCCGCAAACAAATTAGAGTTTTTCTACGAAACTGTATGTAAATATTTAATACTATAAGGAAGTAAGACACTGCAAATATCACTTACATTGACATTGGAATACTAGAGTTATGACTCTTTTCTTGAGAAAACTTGACGATGGAATGTCAGAGTTATGGCCCTTTGTGTGCCAAAAACTTGATGTTTTTGTCTGTCCAGAATCATAGCTTAGAAACGGTTATGGTTTTTCCTGTAAAACTTTGTGTAAATGGTTAGTACCATAGGGATTTGCAGCCCTTCAAGTATCACTTACATTGACCTTGGATCACTTGGTTATGGCCCTTTGTTTTCCAAAAGCTTAACCATTTTGTCTGTCTAATCAATAATTCAGTTAGATACTGAGACCAGGGATACTGGCATGGGATGTCAATTCAGGGAAGTTACTGGTTTAATTTGTTTTTGTAGGGTTCCCTCACACCCAGTCATGTCTGAAACCTTTTAAATTAGAAAGGGAACTCTCTGCCTTTTAGACAACTTACAACCTTGACACTTTGATATCAGGAAGGCAATTTGCAGGTGTTCAGTGTTAACTTTTCTTGGGTTTGAACTTAGAAAACAAGTCTATTTCACATACTCAGTAGTAAATGAAGCATTGCTGTAGAATTGCTGACTGGTTGGTTACAAGAGAGTAATTTGGGCCAGGTGGTAACAGATTAAAGAATGCTGAAATAGGTCAATTAATTGAGGGTCAACGTGATTCTCACAAGCGGGACTTTTACCTCAACTCTTATCATATCTCTGGTTCTCTAATTTCCCTCTTTTGTTCAGTAGATCTCATACCTTTCTCTCCCCATAACACTAGTAGTTTACCCATTTTCTCCATGAATAAAATTCATGTAAGAAATAATTATATCATGAATATTAATCAGATTAATTTTTATGATGGCACATAAACATAAGAAATTGTTTGTCATGGCAGAAACTGTAGAATCATATCTATATTATTTCATAAGCAAACAGAGCAGACCCTGATCAGACAGCTCCTATGGGAGCTGTCTGATCTGGGTCTACTCTGTTTGCAAAGGTATAGAAAGGCAGAAGTAGATTATTCCATAAGCAAAACAGCAGACCCTGATCAGATGGCTCCTATAGGAGCCGTCTGATCTGGGTCTACTCTGTTTGCAAAGATGTAGAAAGGCGTATTTATAGGCTCCTATAGGAGCAAATGCTTTATTTATCACAATGGTTTCAAGCTACAAAATTCTAAAAAAAAATCCTTTTCTCTAGTTAATGCTCCTTTTCGGTAGATTCATTCAAAGTGGCTGGGTCTAAAAATAGCCTATTGAGGAAAGGTTAAAGCTTTTTTCAAATTGAGTAGACTCAGATGAGCTGTCTGATCTGGGTCTATTTGTTTACAGATGCATGAAAATGCTTTGATATGAAGGAAAGGGTTATAAATAATATACAGTTGAACTTCGATAACTCGAACTCCAAGGGACCATGCAAATTAGTTCGAGATAACAGAAGTTTGAGTCATCCGATTTCTAATCTGAACAATTTCTCAAGGCCCAGGCTTAATACAGGTCTAAAGTAATGCTGAAAGGACCTGTATTAAGCTGTCACATGTGTTTCTAGATATCTGTAGAGATACATTTTTGGAGCAATTCTGTATTGTAAGTTTTGGAAGGACTGGACATTTTGTTTGAGTTATCCAGAAGTTCGAGTTATCCAAGTTCGAGATATCGAAGTTCAACTGTACTACACATTCTTGCATTGATTCGTCAGCATGAAAATAAATCAGCCAAATGACATTCATGATTTCTTACATGAATATTCATGGAGGAAAGGATTAAACCCATGAAAATGAGAGCTATTGCAATTATAGGAAGCCACGAATAACCAACACTTGAAACAGGAAGTTTCTTATTTTTGCTGTACAAACATGACTGCCTTATCTGAGACTCTGATGGTCTTCAGGGCTGATTTACTAAATTATTTAACCCTTTCAGTACTGAGTAACTTTTGTATGCAAAAATGTCTGTCAGCCTGATATCTCAAACAACTTTTTTACTTCAGTTCATAAACATTAGATTTCAAACAGTTTGGATTCTGACATAATGTCAAGTCTTAAGTCTTTCAGCATTTTTGACTGGATCCAAATTATCCATAGTCCCTTGCACAGTCTATTCAAAATGTACATGTGTAGAGTTACAGAATAAACCAGTCTGAAGATCTAATAAAAATGCTGAAGAGTTTTAATTTCCAGGCCATGGTCGATATATTTACCCCTGTTAGATCAGGAATGAATGTTTTGGTTGATAAAAATTCTCAGCTTTTTCACTCATTCATGTGGCTGTTAGTCACTGAGAAAAGAGACAAATTAGAGACAAAGCCAGGCAGAGATAAAGAGGTGGACAGGTGGAAGATGAAAGATATATGATGTGGGTGAGATGCATTACAGATATAGGGAGGCAGATAAGAGGACAGATATTGCAAGAGTATGCAGAAATAGAGAAGGTATAAATACTGAGGGAAGGATATAGATAAAGAAAGGATAGATACTGCAAGTTGAAGGGAGAAAGAGAAAGCTAGAGACAGATAGATGGAAGGAGGGATACAGGTAATAAAAGGACAAATACTGCAAGATAAAGGGGGACAGAGACTGGGAGAAGGAGAGAGATATAAAGGAAGGACAGATGCTGCAAGATAAAGTGAGACAGAGAGGGATAGAGATGGATAGAGGGAAAGAGTGATATACATGTATAAAGAAAAGTCAGATACAGCAAGATGAAGGGAGATAGAGAGGAATAGAGACTAAGGGAGTGAGAGAGATAAAGAATGGACAGATACTGCAAGATGAAGGGTGATAGAGAGGGATAGAGACAGATAGAGAGAGATAAAGAAATGACATATAATGCAAGATGAAGGGAGAAAGAAAGGGATAGACAGATAGAGGGAAGGAGGGCAATATATGAAAATTGAAATATATTGCAAGAGGGAGAGAAGTGGGGGGGGACACAATTAAAGAGTGAGAGATAGGACAGAACAAAGAAATGTGAGGATGATAAGAGATGGTTTTAGACACAGTGAAACACAGATAAAACACAGAGATGGATGAATAGAGACTAAGGAGAATAGTGGATGCAGATACAGAGACAGAGAAAAATATGGAGACAGAAGGAGACTGACAGTATAATGGAAAGACAGAAAGAGAGTGTTACAAATAGAAAGAGAGTGGAATGAGAGATAGAAAGACAGAGAAGGGGAGACATGGATAAGTGGAATAGGATGAGAGACAGAGATAATAGAAATCAAGAGGAGAGTGTGGCAGAGTTGGAAAAAAGTTTTTCTGATATACAATGATTCAAATGGCCCCGTGATCTTCATCTGGAGACACAGGTGTTTTTTTTGCTTTCTGTTTGTCTGTCTGTGTAAACCTTTAACATAACAACTTTTATGGATAGAGAGACTTCATTCTTTGCATGTATACTCGTCTCATGAATCAGCAGCTTTTTAGTAGAGCCATGTCAAGGTCAGACCTCAGGCTCAGAATGATGTTAATTAAACCAATGGGCCTATTACGTACATGGCACATGCAGTGTTTCACAAATACAGTAGAACCCCTCTAATGTGACCACTTAATGAGTAAACATTGGTGTTCTTATAAGCAGGTGGCTGCTTAATGCAGGATAAAAGTAATGTTGGAGCTTTCTACATTACTTTTGTTCTGCATTAAGCTACCAGCTGCATCTAGCACCCAGAATTAAACATATTTTAGGTGGTCGCATTAGTGGGGTTTTACTGTACATATTGTTTTAAAAGATATATGAATCCATGTTCATTTAAAACATTTCTTACCTGCAATTTACTCACCAGCAATCAAATTTACTCACCTGCCATCAACTATCAATAATACAACACTAACAAATGTCTAAAAAAATTCAAACTAATATTTTGTTCCATTTTAACTTGTAGCTTTTTTTAACAGCATGTTGTCATCAGCCAATGACACTTTAACAAAAGCTTAAACCATAGGCATACATATTTATGTAGGTATATGCTTAAATATGGCATGCTAGCTGGTGGTAGGCATGAACCTAACTCTCATCTGAATGAAAGTAGCCCAATGCCACTAACACTTGGCACATAGAGCAACCGTTGTGTTTATATTTTCCAAGTAGTTTGGATCCAGATGGGGCACACATTTATACACTATATCCTGAAGGTTCAAACTATTTCAAACTTCATAAACATCCAGTAGAAATTTCGTGTGACGTAATGGGCTCAAATCAAATTTGACTACTGCGACTTTTTAACCATTTATACCATGAATAGTCATGTCAGAAATAATGACAGCATAAATATTAATTAGATTAATTGCTATAATAGCACATGGACACAGGAATTTTGGGGCATGTTAGAAACAGTAGAATCATATCTATAATATAGCTTAAGCAAACAGAGCAGACCCTGATCAGATGGCTCCTACAGGAGCCATCTGATCTGGGTCTACTCTGTTTGCAAAGGCATATTTATGGAGTAAAGGGTTAAAGCAGGTGGATGCTTAATGCAGCATGGAAAATTATGCAGAAAGCTCCTATTGGAGCTTTCTGCATCACTTTTCTGCTGCATTATGCTACCACATGTCTGAACCCTTTATCTCATGAATATTCATGTAAGAAATAGTGACTAATAATCATTTAGCTGAGCTTTCATAATACAGTAAAACCTCTCTATAATGGCCACTATATTACATGAAGTAATTTGTGTTAAAGAAAGGTGGCTGATTAAAGCAAGGTGAAAGTACTTTCACCTTGCTTTAATCAGCCACCTGCCCTAAATACCAACTAATTTTAAAAAAATTATTGGCCATTATAGAGAGGTTATACTGTAACATAATTCATTTTGGAAAAGGAATTTGTTATTAGTAAGGCAGAAACTGTAGAAACAGATTTAATACATGTATCATTCCATATGTAAAAAGAACAGACTCTCAGACATCTGATTGGGGTCTGCACTATTTGCTTATGATATAATATAGATATGATTCTACAGTTTCTGGCATGGCCAAAATATCATGTGTCCATATGCTATTATAACATTTAATCTAACAAATATTCATGATGTTGTTAGTTCTAACATGAATAATCGTGGAGTAAAGGGTTAAGAAAAGCTGCATATAAAGTCTTGATCTAATACTTTCAACTGGTTAGGTTACCACCTGATAGATAAACAAGTGCTTGAAGATGCATTAAAACAGGGATATGAAAAAATGTTCAAGTTTTGTTATTTAATTAAAAAAAGTATACATGTACAGTAAAACCTCACTTATGTGACCACCTAAAAGAGGTATAATTCTGGGTGCTAGATGCAGGTAGTAGCTTAATGCAGGACAAAAGTAATGCAGAAAACTCCTTAAGTCCTGCATTAAGCAACTACCTGCTTATAAAGACACCCATGTTTATTCATTAAGTGGTCACAATAGAGGGGTTTTACTGTATATATATTAAATATATAAATGAAACCAAGCGTGGTTAGTGAAATGCAATAATCCACTCATTTTTGCTTGTTCCTGTTATCAAAAGAAAAATCCTCTAATTTAGATTTGTTCCTGTTGTCAAAAGACAAAGAGTGATCCTCTAACTTATGTTTGTTCCTGTTATCAAAAGACAAAGACCAAAATCCACTAATATATATTTGTTCCTGTTAACAGAAGACAAAAAGTGATCCTCTAACTTTATATTTGTTCCTGTTATCAAAAGACAAAAAGTGATCTTCTACCGGTAACTTATGTTTGTTCCTATTATCGAAAGACAAAGGGATCCACTAATTTATGTTTGTTCCTGTTAACAAAAGACAAAGAGTGATCCTCTAACTTATGTTGTTCCTGTTATCAAAAGACAAAAGTGATCTTCTACGGGTAACTTATGTTTGTTCCTATTATCGAAAGACAAAGGGATCCACTCATTTATGTTTGTTCCTCTTATCAAAAGTGATCCACTAATTTATGCTTGTCCTGTTATAAAAAGAAAGATGATGACATGTTGATGAGGTTCATAAACCAAACAAATGATTTAATATTTATTTAGATTACAATTACTATATTGATAGCATTACTTCAAAACAGTTCGATTAAAAGTAGGATATGAATAGGCAATGGAATACCATATTATGTAAATATGTTTGTCTGGTAATGACTTGTATTAACCCATTCCCTCATACTGGCGCCACTTGACACCTCTGTAAAAGTCTCTTTTTGAAACCACTGTGATAAATAAAACATTTGCTCCTATGGAGCAAATGCTTTATTTATCACAATGGTTTCAATACTATACAATTCTAAAAATTTCCTTTTCTCTAGTAAATGCTCCTTTTCAGTATATTTATTTAAAGAGGCTGGATCTAAAAATAGCATATGAGGAAATGGGTTAAAATAAAACTGAAAGTTCTGATTTACTCTTATTGGTAGTGTCATTAATGTCATAGAATTTCTTGCTTCGGCAAAAACTGTAGAATCAGTTCCAATCAGCTCCAATAGGAGCGGTTTGATCTGGATCTACTCTGTTTGCAAAACTGTAGAAAGGCATATTTATGGAGTAAATGGTTAATAATATATGTTGAAATTAAAAGACTTTCAGTTTTGTGCATTGTGAATAGCAAATGGTTATTATTATTTATTAAGAATTTGATGGTTAAAGTATTACACAATAATAGAAATACAGGTTTGATGACATGCTGCGGAGTCAGGTTGCTGCTCGGTGATGGTACAATGGTCTTTTAACCCTTTTCTCCATAAATACACCTTTCTACGCCTCTGCAAAAATCACCTGTTGAAACCATTGTTATAAATAGAGCATTTGCTCCTATAGGAGCAAATGCTCTATTTATTGCAACGGTTTCAAACTACAAAATTCTAAAGTTTTCCTTTCTCTAGTAAATGCTCCTTTTGGGTAGATTCATTCAAAGAGGCTGGGTCTAAAAATACTTAAAATAGCCTATGGAGGAAAAGGGTTAACATGTATAGGATGTCAAGATGAGCTGCACCATGAAAAATTGTCCTTAGGGGTTTACAAACAGTGTAGACATGGACAAGTTACAATGTAAGACAGTCAGAAACAGTGATATGAGCTTCCTGTGTCACCTGCTGGCAGAAGGGTGAAACTAAAGGATGATCACTTCTCTGTTTGTCACGCTTTATTTTTTCACACCTTTGCCGACGGGTGACACACATTTCAAACATCCAAATGTGTGACCTGCTCGATGCAAAGTGATACGTGGACTTCATTTCTCCATCATCCATCAGTTGATCGATCAATCCATCTGTAAGGTTTTCAGTTTTCATCAGGTGCCACATATGAGATGACTGATGTTGTGACTTGTCTTGATTCTCACTGTTTGCAAAAATTCCAATATGACTCTTTTTTCTTTTGCATTGGCTCTTTGCTTTCAAAGTGTTTATAGATTTATAAATGGCTTCTGCAATCGATATACTTTTATATATGCACATGTATGATGGTGACCAGTGTCAAAAGGAGACTGTGACTCAATGAAGACAAAGAATGTTTTAGGAGTGTTCACTTGTTAAGATAAATAGTAGTCAGGGAATGATTGTAAATGTTTCATTTATCGACAATTACAACACTGCTTTGCTTATTTTTTTTTCATCTAAATACCCAAATTATCCTAAATATTTAGATGTAAAACTAAGGCAAATAGTTCAGATCCACATCAAACCACTCCTGGAGGAGCAATTTGATCAGGATCTACACTACTTACTTAACTCTTTGCACAATAAGTAATTTTTCGTCTGCAACAATTGTCGTCTGCTTCAATTCTTAAAATAACTTTTCTCCAATTTCTTTGCAAAAATATGATCAATATGACAAACAGTTTGGATCCTGATGAGACGCCGCATTATGCGGCGTCTCATCTGGATCCAAACTGTTTGCATAGGTAATCACAGTTTCACCACTAGCGTGCAAAGAGTTAACTGTTGGGTTCATCTAAAGTTATCTTAACTCATTCTCTCCTAGGCTATTTTTAGACCCAACCTCTTTAAATATATCTACTGAAAAGGAGCATTTACTAGAAAAAGGATTTTCTTAGAATTGTGTAGTTTTGAAACCATCCTATGGAGCAAATTAATGCTCTATTTATCACAATAGTTTAAAAAAAATGACTTCTACAGAGGCGTAAAAATGCGTCAGTTAGGAGGGAATGAGTTAACTCATTCCCTCAATGACACCTCTGTAAAAGTAATTTGTTGAAACCATTGTGATAAATAGAGCATTTGCTCAAGAGCATATGCTCTTTTTAATCACAATGGTTTAAAAACTACACAATTCTGAAAGTTTTGTTTTTTCTAGTGAATGCTCCTTTTCGGTAGATTTAATGAGGTTGGGTCTAAAAATAGCCTACATGAGGTAATGGGTTAACGACAGAATTAATTCAGCTTTACAAACCAATAGAGAGGGGAGATTTGGGGTTCTAATAGTTGGAATAAATATGGTATCAGATTGCCTCTGGTACAATATAGTACTCAATATTTTTACTTATACTTACTTTTACTTATTTTTACTATATTTATGCAAAATGCATCTCAGAAAATGTGTTACAATACAAAGTTGGCATCAATGTATTGTCCATATTGTTAGTCTGCCTCTCTTGTATGACACTGGTCAGCCAACACTCTATAATGCATTGATTTGTGATTATATTGTAATCCTCATTTTGTATGTTTTGTTTGCCATGTTTTTGAATTTTGATTTCTCTTTTTTTTCACAATTTCCAGTCGGATCCCAAGAAAGCAGAAAACTTTGACAAGGTGTTTACACGATCGGCCTTCAAACTGACACCCACTGATAGTCTAGTTATAATGAACATAGATGACAGTGCCTTTGAAAACTTCTCATATTGTAACCCGTTTTTCATGCCGACTTCCAGTTCGCTTACAGAAGTAATCTCCCAGCATTTATAAAATAGAAGGAACACTAGGTTGCTGCATGAGAGCCAGGTCTTGTTCTCGGTCTGTGTTAAGGACTGGACACATGACACAAACCTTGTGAATGAGCAAGACTGGGAGGACAACAGCTATGTGACTTGTTCATTACAATGCATGCAGACAGCAGTCACTTGGCATCAGTTTCATAGCTATCAGGAAGTGTTCCAAAAACAAAAAGTGATCTGTGTACAAACTGCTCAGTATATAGCCTGTGAACAATGACATACACTAACACTTTAAACTCTTTCCCTATTCAAGATTCATGTAAGAAATAATGGCATCATGAATATTTATTAGCTGAAATTTTATAAGGTAGACTATATAAGGGAATTACTTGCTTTGACAAAAGCTGTAGAATCAGATCTATATCATGTCAAAAAGCAAGCAGAGCAGACTCTTATCAGAGGACTCCTATAGGAGTCGTCCGATCTGGGTCTACTCTGTTTGCAAGTGCATGAAAAGATGTTTACATGAGGGAATGGGTTAACTCTTTGGGCGCCAAATTTCTAATTGTCATCCGTAACCCAGTTTTGTTAAAACATTTCGGTAAAATGAAGAATTGAGATAAATAAATGCGAAACTGCAGACAAACACAGAGTGACAGATAAATGCGCATAATCAGATACTTAAAATCGCCATTTCACCACCAAACCCTATGTTGTGACCACTCTTTAGAATCGTCTCAAAGAGACGATTCTAAAAAGTGGTCACAACATACATTGTAGGGTTTGGTGGGGAAATAAAAGAGTTATTCTTGAAAATGTGTTGAGAAGTTAGCGTCTTATTTTGGACTCCTGTGTTTGTTATGGCACATTTTGGCAACATTGGCAGTAAAAGAGTTAACTCTGAGGATGTTGAGTAGTGGTCACTGGGCAAACTTACGTGAACCAGATTAGATATCAGGTAACTTGGACTCTGATCAGGATCCAAACTGCATTCATCCAGCTGATGTTTTCTGCAAAACAAAGTTATATGTAAGTTTTCTTCAACATTTGCAGAAAACAATTAATTTTAAGCCTTTCATTCATCGTTAGATTTCATTTTGCATTTTATGAAAACGGGTCTTAGAGGAGAGATTAACATAACCAAACAGGCTATTATTTACATGACAACCATAAAATTCTAAATACAGTAAAATCTCGATTATTCAAACACTAAAATATGTATTATTATCGATCTCTAAGACAGGTGGCTGCTTAATGCATTGCGAAAGTCATGCAGAAAGCTCCTCTAGGAACTATCTGCATGACTTTCACCATGCATTAAGCAGCCACCTGCCTAAAAGGGTTTAAATTCTTCTATACAGAAAATTCGAATAATCGAGATTTTACTGTAGTAACAATCATTTACAACCCTTACCCTGCTGTTAAAAAAAAACGATGTCTGATCAAAATTAGGATTCTGTGCAGTTTCGACTTCTGATTCCATCAAGCTTTTGAGAAACTATTGACCAGGCGACAAACAGCTTGTTTTGTGATGAGATGCAGTTACTTGGTGTCTGATCTGAATCCAAGCTCATTTCCAATGCGAGTGAAGTCATGCATAGCAGGTAAAGGGTTAATCCTTTACTCCACAAAAAACGTCTCTCTTCGCCTTTGCAAACAGAGTATACCCAGATCAGATGGCTCCAGACTCGGAGCCGTCTGATCAGAGTCAATAATATGGATACACTTTCTTGCCATGGCCAAAAAATCATGTGTCCATGTACTAATATAACAATTAATCTTATTAATATTCATGATATAATTAAGTCTTACATGAATATTTATGGAGTAAAGGGTTAACCTATTCCCTTATAGGCTATGTCTTAGACCTAACCTCTTTGATGAATAGATCTACTGAAAGGAGCATTACTAGAAAAAAGGAACATTTTAGAATTGTGTAGTTTTGAAACCATTGTGATAAATAGAGCATTTGCTCCTATGAAGCAAGTGCGCTTTATACCACAATGGTTTCAAAAAGCGACTTTTACAGAGACATAAAAAGGTGTCAATATGAGGGAAAGAGTAAAGGTGGTTGAAAAACAGTACTGCCAACTGAAGTAATTGAATTAGAGGAGGTATACAGAATTTAAAACTATTAGTTGCTCTTTTTTTTTTTGAGTGACGATAGTTTGTTAAACTTCTCTATGTTGTTACTGCATGAAATGGCAATGTTTTTGTCTTCTAAATATTGAACAATTCTTCCATACTATAGGTTAACTGTTTACATAACATTTCAATGAAGAGTAAGATGTTTTAACCCATTACCTCATAGGCTATTTTTAGATACAACCTTTTTGAATAAACCTACCGAAAAGGAGCATTAACTAGAGAAAAGGAAAACTTTTAGAATTTTGTAGTTGTGATAAATAGAGCATTTGCTCCTATAGGAGCAATGATCTATTTATCACAATGGTTTCATAAAGTGACTGTTACAGAGTCGTCAAAAGTTGCCAATATGAGGGAATGGGTTAAGAATCAGTCTATTTGTGTATAATTTTGTCCATTGCTATCAAATCAAAACGTAGAGTTGTAGAATTGTGCGACTGTTCTGGTGCATGACCTGCGTGTCTTCTTATTTAAATTTTCATTTTGTTATGTATCTATTAGTTAATTGCCTGTCTATCTAGGATACTTGTGTCCCATTGTGTTGGATTAAGCCATTGGTTTGGGGCAATGCAATTATCGTGTGTTTCAAAGTGTTAGCATTATTTGAATGCCGGTCATTGACTTTCATAGATTTAATACTACACAATTTATTTTGCTTAACCCTTTAAATGTGGAAATCATTTACAAATCGTGTAGACCCTGATCAGAGGGCTCCTCTAGGAGCCCTCTGATCAGGGTCTGCAGTGTGTCATTCGAAATTGTCTAGCAAATTCAGAATAACCAATTCCCTCACATTGATGCCTTTTGACGCCTCTGTAAAAGTAAATTTTCGAAACCTTTGTGATAAATAGAGCATTTGCTCCTATGGAGCAAATGCTCTAACTCTCACAATGGTTTCAAAACTGCAAAATTCGAAAATGTTCCTTATCTTTAGTAAATGCTCCTTTTGGGTAGATTTAGTCAAAGAGGTTGGATCTAAAAAATAAACTATGAGGGAATGGGTTGAAGGGTTAATTTAATATTCCTCATCTCACCTGACACTAACTAGCATGATAAATAATTTGGTTTGTCCCTTGTCTGCTGTTGTGGTGCAAAGTGTGTAGAATGGTATTATCATTAGCTTCTGTCAGGACCGTTGTCACCTAAATAACTATATAAACTAACTAAATCCTGCCAGATTGTTCCTTAGAAATATACCTGCCAAATTCTTGATTTTTGTTCTGCAATGTGGAATTCTGATTGCCATGGCAACCACATGAAAATCAGGGATTACCAAATGTATCCAAATTACTCAGACAAACTTAGGCAAATAGTGCAGAACCAGATCAAACTTCTCAGTACTATATGCTACTGCAGAAGTTATACTCATTTATCCCTTTACCTAATGAATATTCATGTAAGAAATACGGACTACGTTTATTAATTTTCTGAATTTTTATAATGTCATTGTGTACAAGTAATGCTTTTACCACAGCACAAATTGTAGACTCTGATCTGTATTGCTATTTCATAAGGTACGCAGAGTAGTCCCAGATTCATGTAAGAAAACTGACATCATGAATATTATTTTATCATTTGAAGTAAACTTTTCAAAGAAATATTTTTGCTTTGAAAAAAACTGTAAAATCAGATCTATTTCATGTCAAATGCAAACAGAGCAGATGGCTCCCGTAGGTCTACTTTGTTTGCAAATACATGAAAACATGTTTATATGAAGGAAAAGAACACAATAGCTAAAGATTGAAATTCCTTATTTACCATTTACCCAATATTTCTGCCTTTTTATGTCTCGCAGTGAAACAGAGCAGACCTAGATTAGACATTTCTTATAGAAACTGTGGGGTGATCAGGGTCTTCTCTGTATTCTTATATGTTACATATATCATTCTCTATTGCCATGGCAACTAATTTCCTTATTTTATAAATTTTAACAGAATAACTTTAACCGATTACTCCATATATATGCCTTTATATGCCTTTGCAAACAAAGTAGACCAAGATCAGACGGCTCCTATAGGAGCCGTCTTATTAGGGTATATTCTGTTCGCTTATATTATAATATAGACCTGATTCTACAGTTTCTGCCATGGTCAAAATTTCCTTTGTTCGTCTGTGTGGTATTATAAAAGTTTACCTAATTAACCCTTCGCTTGCTGTTCACGTCAATATACCTACCCGTAAATAGTGTAGACCCAGATGAGACAGCTCCTGCAGGAGCTGTCTCATCAGGGTCTGCACTATTTACAAATTGATTGTGCAACCAGTGCACTCCACAGCAGTGATTGCACAGAGAAATAATTGCAGACAGTGAAGATATATGTAATTATACAACAGGGCATGGGTAAAGAAGAAGAAATGCATTTTAAAATTCAGCAAGAGAAGGGTTAATAGACATTGTGTCATTATTTCTTTCATAATAGTTTGAGTCTATAATGAATATTCACCAAGTAATGGGTCATTTTTCTATTCTTTTGAAACCAGACAACAAACATTGAAATACCCTTGTCACATTTGCCAAGTTTGTGTTCATTTGAGTTTATGAATGTGTTATCTTTTTATATATATATATGTATAGCGTGCATGTCCATTGGTGGCTCTTGCCATTTTTGAGTGATTATGTCTGTCTTATTTCGTATACAAGAAATGTAATCATCATATTATTTGTAACTTATCATTAGTGATTTATATTGTCACTGTGGTTTTATATTTTCCCTCCATTTTTGCACAAAGATCACATAATTTGGGTGTCACTCTTACCAGAAAACTTTCATTTAACCATTTTATGCCCCTTACCAGGCAGGAGGCATATGATAAAGCCTTACTCTTGTCTGTTCGTTTGTACATCTGTAAGTATGCACATACATACATCCCGCAAATCTTGTATGTCCAACTCCTCATAAACCAATGGGAGTATTTACTTCAAACTTTCACAGATGAGCAATGTTGATGTGAAGATGGTAGTAAAGAAGGGACTCTTAGCTTTAACCATTTTTACCAGAGTTATGGGACTTTGAAAATATCTTCACTACGTAAGATTTGAAATTTCCTTCACTTTGTAAGATATAGTGAAAAAGAACTCATACACCTTTGAGAGGAAATATTTCCATCTTTCACAGATGGACATCCTTAATGTGAAGATGGTCGTAAAGAAGAGAAATTTTGCTTCAACTATTTTTACCATAAAACATATGGTGAAAAATCTCGTGTGTGCAACTCCTCATACACTACTTGAAGGATTTGCTTCAGATTTTCACAGATAATGAACCTTTATGTGAAAATGGTTATAAAGAAGCAAATTTTAGGGGTGGCCATTTTTATTAAGTCACAGGACTTTTTTGTAACTTTTTTCACATGCTTGACTTAGAGGTTATCTTACAAGCCCTTTGACGTGACCACTCTTTAAAATTGTCTCTGTGAGAGGATTCTAAAGGGTGGTCACAGCATACTCCATAGAGTTTGGGAAAGAAATCATGATTTTTACAGAGCTAGAGATAACGGTGCGTACTCAACTTCTAAAATCATCATTTCTCCATGATCGGAATCTATGTACCTTAACACTTCTCTTCGAGACGATTCTAAAGAGTGGTCACAACATAGGGTTTGGTGGAGAAATAAAGAAGTTATACTTGAAAATAGTTTAATTTACGCATCTTATCTGGAGCTCTGTTTTTATATCTGAAATATGGGTTTTCTATATTCTGTCAGCCAGCTTGTATTAACTCAGCGCATGCTAAATAATTTTTCGTCTGGAACAATTGTCGTCTGCTTGAATTCTTAAAATAAAATTACTCTCATTTCTTTACAAAAATATGGTCAAGGTGACAAACAGTTTGGATCCTGATGAGACGACGCATCATGCGGCGTCTCATCTGGATCCAAACTGTTTGCATAGGTAATCACGGTTTTGCCGCTAGCGCGCAAAGAGTTACATTGTGCCACTATTATCATGAACATTTTGATTAAGGTATCTGACCCTCAAGTTTATAGACATATTTTGGAAAATAATGTATTAATTATTCTTATATGCTTGAACATGGTATAAAACATAATTCTACTAGAATATGGGATATGCTGTTACAAGTGACTATAGATTTGCTTGTGAAATAACCATTTGTAAAAAATATGTCGGTTTCCTTAATTCATTAAAATCTGTGTATTTTTTGTGTGACTTATTCCATATATCTTGCTCCAGTTTTGTTATATTTGAGTGTATGATGCAGCTATGGGAAGCTTTTGTTAATTATTATGTTTTATAAGCATGAAAGTGTAAAATGTAAAGGCTTAAAGATGTACCCTGCGCAAATGTTCGCAAATTTTGCGTTTCAAACTGACTTCAGAATCGGAATCTATGTACCTTAACACTTATTTAACGCTAAACAGTACGGTCAGTGAATGGTTGTTTGTGTCGAAAAATTAGAAAAACGTATTGCCACGGAAATCAACGGAACAGCGTTCGCCATTGACAGGTGTCGGAAAATGGGCTGTAAGCATTATTTGCATTGTATGTATGCGTGTACATCTTCTAGTGTTAATTGATAAATACGAAAAATGCGCATAATACATCTTTAACCGACCCCATTTGGACAGTTAGAAAGCCCAATGGGTATGTGAGTGTGTGTCATACTCTGTTCATATACAGAATGGCAGAAAATCGAGTGACAATGTTTTCAATATGTGCCATTAAAGATGTTGATACATTTGTATATATATGTGATTGTTTTGGTGACCCACATATATATAACTGCTCATTTTACACTAAAATTTCAAGAGACACGCCCAATCTCCCTTTTCACAGGGTTTTAACCCTTTCCCTGTTGCATATTCATGTTTAAATAATGACATCATGAATATTTATTAGCTGAATTTTTATAATGGCTTTTGTACACAGGATGTTTTATTATCGGTAGGAACTGTAGAGTGCATCACACTTCTGCTGGCATGTGACATATGTGTTCCTTTGAACATTCTTGTCTTGCCACTTCATCCTTTGGGACTGACTATGTATGAAGTCATCATGCTTTGCAAACAATTTAGATCCAGATGAGACATATGTTGTTTAACCCATTACCTCATAGGCTATTTTTAGATCCTATCTCTTTGAATACATCTATCGAATAGGAGCATTAACTAGAGGAAAGGATTTTTTTTAGATTTGTGTAGTGTTGAAACCATTGTGATAAATAAAGCATTTGCTCCTATGGAGCAAATGCTGTTTTTATCACAATGGTTTCAGAAAGAGGCTTTTACAGAGGCGTTAAAAGGAAGGAATGGGTTATCCCTTTACTTCATAAATATGCCTTTTTCATGCCTTTGCAAACAGAGTAGACCCAGATCAGACAGCTCTTGTAGGAGCCGTCTGATCAGTCAGAGTCTGCTCTGTTTGTTTATGGTATAATATAGATATGATTCTACAGTTCTGCCTGAGCCAAAATGTCATATGCCATTATAAAAAGTGAACAATGCCATTATAAAAAGTGAACAATGCTATAAGTGAACAATGCCATTATAAAAAGTGAACAATGCCATTATAAAAAGTGAACATGTATATAAACATTCAGGATGTCATTATTTCTTACATGAATATTCAACAGGGAGAGGGTTAACCATTTACTCCATAAATACACCTTTCTATTCCTTTGCAGATAGAGTAGATCCAGAATGGACAGCTGCAATAGGAGCCGTCTGATCAAGGTCTGCTCTGTGGCTTCTGAGTAGATATAGATAATGATTCTACATTTTGTGTCATGTCCAAAATTTCCTGTATCTATGTGCTATCACAGAGACATATGTACATACATGTATGTATATGTCTCTGGCTTGGCTATCATAAAAATGAATCTAATCAATATTCATGATGTCATTATTCCTTACATGAATATTCATGGAGTAAAGGGTTATATACAACAATTGTTAGTTGGACAGTTTAACACCCCTATTGTCCCCACAAATACTTCAATCTGTATGAGAGTATATACAGAAAAACCTGTCTATAACTGCCAATAAATTGCATCAAGTATTTTGTGTTAAAGGCAGGTGGCTGTGTAAAGCTCCTATAGGAGCGTTCTGTTTTACTTTCACCTTGCTTTAAGCAGCCACCTGCCCTAAATACTAACTAATTAACACAATATAGTGGCCATTATAGAGAGGTTTTACTGTAGTATTGACATGGGTCAGAGAAGTCAAATATGTCTTTATTAGGATATATGGCCCTGGAAAAGGTGATGTCATGTATTGCCCGTGATTGATACTTTCATTCTTTCAGAGAGAGTCTTCTTGTGTATAGTACATTCTTTGTGATAAGTCTTAAGATAAGTGCTTGGACCTTTATATCTGTTATAGTCTTTGTCTTCCTTGTCTTTATGCATGTATTTACTGATTAGCCATTTACTCTTTTTTCTTCCACTTGTAGATGGACTGTGTCGAGGGTGTTTTTTTTTTGCTATAATATTTTTGCTATAAAGTCTTTGCCCTGTTCAATAATATGACCGTGATAACTTTAGTGTCTGAGATAGAGATTTAGTACATAGTATTTTTCAAAGCTCAGATTGGTTGTCTAAATCTTAATCAGATACTAAGGAGGGATTGCCTTTTGCGATTAAAGTTATTGCATTAAAATAATGTACAATAGAAATGGTAAGTTTTATCCTGGTATGTAGTAGTGGAATTATTCCCTAGTAGTAATTTTATATATTTAGCTTCTTTTGAGAAAAGGTCTCCTCTTGGTATTGCCAACATTGTACAAAAAATCAAAGCTGTAGACAAGAAAGGTACGGAATTTTCAAAATGTCTTTTTTTTTTACAAACCCCATCCATACATGTGGGTGCTCATATAAAATGGTCAGTAGTGTAGATGGTGCAAATGTCAAGAGTGACAAGCAGTGCACTCTGATCAGATACAGCAATTTCAATGTGGTACTCGGGACTTCAGTGTTTAACCCTTTACTCCAGTAACTGCAGTAACCCTTTCCTTCATATAAACTCCTTTTCACACCTTTGCAAACAGAGTAGACCCAGATCAGATGGCTCCTGTAGGAGCCGTCTGATCAGGGTCTGCTCTGTTTGTTTATGGTACAATATAGATAAGATTCTACAGTTTCTGTCATGGCCAAAATTGACTGTGTCCATATGCTTTTATAACAATTTGATTAATATTCATGATGTAATTATTTATTACATGAATATTCATGGAGTAAAGGGTTAAAATGCCATGAGGACACCTCTCAATCTTAACCCATTTCCTCATACTGACGCCTTTTGACACCTCTGGAAAAGACTTTTTGAAACCATTGTGATAAATAGAGCATTGGCTACACAGGAGCAAATGCTCTATTTATCACAATGGTTTCTAAGCTACACAATTCTAAAATTTTATTTTTTTCTAGTTAATACTTCTTTTCAGTAGATTTATTCAATGAGGTTCCATCTTAAAATAACCAATGAGGTAATGGGTAAGATGTAAATATGCCAAAGGCTTACAGTATTTACCTGAAATATTAGGACTCCCAATCTCCCATTTCCATATTAGGACTCCCAATCTCCAATTCCCATATTAGGACTCCCAATCTCCCATTCCCATATTAGGACTCCCAACCTCCCATTCCCATATTAGGACTCCCAATCTCCCATTCCCATCAGTTTGTAAGGCTGAAAAAGTCACCTTGGCACAATTGTAGACTCTGAACAAACTGCTCCTTTATGAACAATTTGATTAGAATGTACACTATTTGTTGAGTTGGGCTGGCCAAATATTTCAGGGTTGTTACAGTATCTGTGAAAATGTCCCTACAGTTACAGCTTTAATGTTTTTCGATAAAAAAAATGCTTGTTACGCCCGTAGTTCATTATTATAGGCAAGCTGATGTAGAAATAATTACCTATAAACCCTTTACTACATTTTGTAAATGAAAATATTGTAAGAAATAACGACATCATGAATATTGATTAAATGAGTTTTAACCCTTCGCTTGCTATTCACGTCAATATACCTACCTGTAAATAGTGAAGACCCAGATGAGACAGCTCCTGCAGGAGCTGTCTCATCAGGGTCTGCACTATTTACAAGTTGATTGTGCAACCAGTGCACTCCACAGCAGTCATTGCACAGCGAAATACTTGTAGACAGTGAAGATATATGTAATTACACAACATGGCATGGGCAAAGAAGGAGAAATGTATTTTAAAATTCAGCAAGCGAAGGGTTAATAATAGTTTATAAGGACACAGGAATGTTTGGTCATGACAGAAACTAGAATCAGATCTTTATTATTCCATAAGCGTACAGAGTAGATCCTGGTCAGGCAGCTCCTATGGGAGCTGTCTGATCTGGGTCTACTATGTTTGCCAATGTATTAAATGGCGCCTCTATGAAGTAAAAGATTGAAATAAGTGCCAGGTGCTCTCATAACCCTTTCCTTCATATGAACGCCTTTTCACACATTTGCAGAGTAGGCCCAGATCAAATGGCCAAATAGTGTCAGTGACTCCCATGAGTTTATTTTATAATGAATAACAAGAGGAGAAGCACTGAATTCTGTTGTCGGAAGTGTTTTCAGATTGTAACCCTATTCTTGATTTTACATTTGAGTAATTTTCAGGGGGAAATGGACATGTGTCTTACTGCATTGAAAACATTATAGACCCAGTCCAACCAGCACATCAGAGACACTCATTAGAATCTGTAGTAATTTGGTATTTCCATACAGTGTAAAACTGGATCAAATACCTCATCATAGGTATGCTATCTGATCTGGGTCTGCAATGTTATCTATGCACTAAGAATCATTTTGACCAAAGATGAAAATATATCCTTGAACTAGGAAGAAAATATTAAGATTGTGTAAAGTATATGCAATCTAGAGATTGTGTAAATATGTGCAGTACACAGATGGTATAAAAATTATTATGCATATGGTGTAAAATATACACATTACACAGATGGTTAAAATATACACATTACACAGAGGCTGTAAAATATACACATTATGCATATGGTGTAAATCATACACATTACACATATTGTGTAAAAATATATAAATTACGCATATGATGAAAAATATACATAGTACACTGATTGTGTAAGATATATACATTGTGCAGATGGTGTAAAATCTACGCAGATTATAGAAGTCATCAAGCTGGTATTCAGCATTGTTTACTTTTAGACCTTTGAATTCTGAATATAAATGTAAGAAATAGTGACAACAGGAAATTTTATAATGGTATATGAACACACAAATTTTTGTCCAAGGCAGAAAATGTGGAATAAAAATAATGGGTTATATAGAAGGTTACTACCAAACCAGGCCGTCTCATAAATATTAGCATCTAAAGTGTGTGAGTTAACTCACCAATAACCCTTTGCTCCATAAATATGCATTTTGACACCTTTGCAAACAGAGTAGACCAAGATCAGAAGGCTCATGTTGGCGTCCTCTGATCAGGGTCTTATCTGTAATATACAGTAAAACCTCTCTATAACGGCCACTAAATGGTGTTAATTAGTTCGTATTTAGGGCAGGTGGTTGCTTAAAACAAGGTGAAAGTGAAACAGAACGCTCCTATAGGAGCGTTCTGTTTTACTTTCTCCTTGCTTTAAGCAGCCACCTGCCTTTAACGCAAAATACTTGATGTAATTTAGTGGCCGTTATAGAGATGTTTTACTGTAGATATGATTCTACAGTTTCAGTCATGGCCAAAAATTCCTGTATTCATGATGTCATTATTTCTTACATGATTATTTATGGAGTAAAGGGTTAATATATGTTTTGAAATATTTCAAAATTTTGTTGTAAGATTTCAGTAAAAAAAATTACTTTCAGTGGTAAACAGCAATTGGCTAAGTAAATAGTGGTTTGGATGTTTTTTAAATTTTTGTCATGTACTTGTATAGGTTTCTTGCCGTAATACATTGTCATATCAAAGAGACTTTACAAACATCACATAATATGACCTTTTGATTTATTTTCTACACCAGTTTGTTTTGGTCTGTGTTTCTTTATACAGTTATATAAATGTGATGCGTCTGGCAAAATAAAAATATAGTCCAAAGTTGCAGTCCTTGCATTTTATCCTTGCTGCTTGATTAGTATAAGATCACTTACAGAGCTTTCCTTCTGGACTGTCAGTTCAGGTCACTGTAAATCAGAATATATTTTATGGTATCGTATGGCATATAATATATAGAATGGCATATGAAGGAAAAGGCTTGCTCCTTGCCCTTTGTTTTTGCTAATTAATGTAATCATTTCAATTTCCATTTTAAATTTTTTAGGTCAAAGATACTGTAAGTAAAAACTGCATATATATAACTGTGTACCATAAAGATTACATAAGGTATCTTTCCTGATTTCATGTACAGTAAAACCTCTCTATAACGGCCACTAAATTACATGAAGTATTTTGTGTTTAAGGCAGGTGGTTGCTTAAAGCAAGGTGAAAGTAAAACAGAATGCTCGAGCATTTTGTTTTACTTTTACCTTGCTTTAAGCAGCCACCTGCCCTAAATACCAACTAATTAACACAATTTAGTGGTCGTTATAGAGAGGTTTTACTGTACTATGCATATCCAGAAGCACAGATAAGACGTCTAAATTGAACTTATTTTTACAAAAAAAAAATCTCCTTCTTTTCACCACAAAACCTTATGTTGTGACCACTCTTTAGAATCATCTTTGAGGCGACTTTAAGTAGTGATCACAACATAGAGAAATGACAATAATATGCCAGTTACTGTATCTATGGTTCTGCCTGACGTGGGCTTAGTGTAATACACTTTCTTAACCCTTTCTCAATATTCATTTAACTCTTTACTCTATAAATACGCCTTTGTGTGTCTTTGCAAACAGAGTAGACCTAGATCAGACGGCTCCTAGAGCAGCTGTCTGATCAGGGTCTGCTCTGTTTGCTTTTAATGTAATATAGATAAGATTCTACAGCCTGGGCCAAACATTCCAGTGATCATGTGCTATTATAACAATAAATCTTATTAATATTCATGTTGTCATTATTTCTTATATGAATATTCATGGAGTAAAGGGTTAAGAAATGAATATTTATTAGCTGCATTTTTATAATAGCATATGTAAACAGGATGGTTTTGGTATTGGTAGAAACTGTAGAGTCGGATATATTAATATTTCATATGCAAGTAGAGCAGACACTGATCAGCTCCTATAGGAGCCATCTGATTGGGGTCTTCTCTGTTTGCAAATGCATGAAAAGGCGTTTATATTCAGGAAAAGGTTAAACTTTACTGGTAAAGTTTACATGTTTATAATCCTCAGTATTATATATAGCTTCAACACTTGTTGCATTTGTAGTTCTTTAAAAATGCCATAGGGTATTATATTGACCATTACAAGATATTTAGGAATTTCTCATAATGGTTAAAATTTTGTTGCTGTTTTTCTGAAATAGAGTATCTCTCTGTATGTATATTGGGAAATAAAATGAAAAAATATATTTACCAGTAGTTGACTCTTTGCACGCTGGCAGCGAAACTGTGATTACCTATGCAAACAGTTTGGATCCAGATGAGACGCTGCATTATGCGGCGTCTCATCAGGATCCAAACTGTTTGTCATCTTGACAATATTTTTGCAAAAAAATAAGAGAAAGTTAATTTGAAGAATTGAAGCAGACGACAATTGTTGCAGTCGAAAAATTACTTAGCATGTAAAGAGTTAATGACAAAAATTATTTATCTTCTACATTGCTAAGTAAAAAGTACTGTCTGCTACAATTCTCATTCATTTCTCTGAAACCATTTCCTCATATCGACAACTTTTTACGCCTCTGTAAAAGTCTCTTTTTGAAACCATTTTGATAAATAGAGCATTTGCACCATAGGAGCAAATTCTCTATTTATCACAATGGTTTCAATACTACACAGTATAGGAGCAAATACTATATTTATCACAATGGTTTCAAAACTACGCAATTCGGGAATTTTCATTTTCTCTAGTAAATGCTCCTTTTCGGTAGTTTTATTCAAAGAGGTTGTATCTTAATATAGCCTATGAGGTTATGGGTAAAAAAAATACAGTCATAGTGTCAAATGAATTGAATTCAGATGATAGGCTGAGTTAACGTCTCATTTGGAACCAAACTACTTGCATTGATTATTACACAGTTGCTGTTAGCATGCACAGAGTGCAATGTCTGAGTCTCGCAAACACATGTCACTATTATTGCTCAACTTTTGATTGTGGGGCTGAACCAGTTATTCTTGCTTCAAAATCACTTTTAGATCATCTCTTATCAATGATAAAAAAATGAGATATAGCCATAGCTGTCATTATTTCAACATTAGTTCTAGCAATTCTAATAAAACTTAGCACAGTTGTTCACCATCACAAGAATTGTGTAGTTTTTAAACCATTGTGATATGGAGCAAATGCTCTGTTTATCAGAATGGTTTCAAAAAGTGACTATTACAGAGGTGTTAAATAATTTATAATATTTTTCATGGTTTAAAAAATTAGTTTAGCTATTTCCATCAAACTTCACATAATTGCTCATAGTTGCTTACCATCACAAGGACTACAATTGGGTAAGGGGCCATTACTCTTTCATGCATATATAAAGAGTTATAACATTGATTAGCATAAAATAAGACAGCATTGCCACCTGCTGCTGCAGTGCTCTTGTTCTTTTTAACCTTTAGCAATCAATGCACAAATTTGTGAGAACCTATGTAGACAGCTTGGAATCGTAACTGATGCAGAGCTACTTTCAGTATTCAAACTGTTAGCTGATGAGCATTATGCCCCGTGTCAGGATAATATTATTTGACCAGCATTGAGACTAACAGTCTTAATATTTGGGTCATGTTACTAGGTTAGCATTTGGACTTGCAGACTTAGTGGGAGGATGGTATTGCTGAGTTAACTTTAGGACTGGTAGACCTGCTGTCAGGATAATGTTTCTGGGTTAGCATTAAGATTAGCAGATCTGGCATCAGGATAATGTCACTCAGTTAACATTAGGACTAGCAGGCCCTAGTCTCAGGATGAGTTAACTGGTTTAGCATTAGGACTTACATGCCTGGCGGGAGGATAATATGACTGGGTTAACATTACGACTAATTGGCCTGGGTCCAAAGTTATAAAACTTGAGTCTGAGATCATTCTCAAGTAACTGATTGGTCAGATTCTGACCAATCAGATGCTTTAAAATGATCTCAGACTCAGTCAAATTTTTTTTATAAACTTTGGGCCTGGTGTCAGGCTGGTGTTAATGGGCAAGCATAATGGGACTAAAAGACATACAGTAAAACCTCTCTTTAATGGCCACTAAATTATATAAAGTATTTTGTGTTAAGGCATGTGGCTGCTTAAAACAAGGTGAAAGTAAAACAGAACGCTCCTATTGGAGCGTTCTGTTTTACTTTCACCTTGTTTGAAGCAGTCACCTGCCCTAAGGACCAACTAATTAACACAATTCAGTGGCCGTTATAGAGAGGTTTTACTGTAACTCTTTTTGCATCAAGTAATAAATGTCATCTGCTTTAGTTCTCGAAGTGGATATTCCTTCCATTTCTTTTCTAAAGTGTAAATGAGGTGTCAAACAGTGCATTGACGTCTCATCTGGATCCAAACTTTTTACACAAGTAATCACAGATTTACAAGGCAGGTCGGTGGTTTTGATCCCATGCACTGCTTTGCAGCGCATGAGATTAGCCGAAATCATCTTCCTGATGTCATCCCTCATCATCATGTCATCTCATTATTCATCGGCGCTATATGACCTATTTTGTGTCGCAGTGCCGTAAAACCCAACTCACTCACTCACTCACAGATTTACCCATTGCAGCATGCAATATTAATGTGAGTCGCTTTCAGCCGACTTTGGCAATGAAATAGTTAATGATCTTGGTCTGCTCTGTTTGCAAAGGCATAGATAGGCATATGGAATAAAGGGTTAGAGAGCAGGTTATTCAATGAGAGCTCTATTGCAGCCCCTTAGGGTGTTCATCAGATCCATATTACAAAATATGAAAGTCGAACAAACAGAAGAAACCCATAAGTTGCATTTCATGACATCTACAGAATGGGATTTGACAAAACTTCACAGGAATGGTGTTCAGATGGTCCTCTATCAAAATTATATAAATGTTTTGAGTGGCTGTATATGTATATCACATTAGCTAAAATGGATTCCAATGAACAATTTCTTTAAACGACATATGTTCTTAAATTTGATCAAACTTCATAGGAATGATCCATAGAGGGTCGTCTATCAAAGTGAAAATCAGTGGCTTAGATACTTTTGGTACAATCATTAATAGATCATTTGGCTTATTAACTAGGTGAGCGATATAGCGATATTATGTTTTATTTTTTCTTACCCATTTATGATTAAGGGCTACCAAAGTAGATGTTGGCAAACATTGTAGACCCAGATCAGGATGCTCCTAGACGTGTCTTCCAATCAGGGACTGCTGGTCAGCTTCTCCATTTAGTGGTCAAACATAACATTAACTGAAACTAATTTTACAGAAATGCCCTTAACATCAAAATAAGATGTGTTAGAGCCAACTTAGAAATGGAGCAGATAGAATTAGAAAATGGTGTCTTCAGGGAGATGCAAATACTGCCAAATAGTAGAATTAAGATCAGCTGCTGCAGAAGTAGTGTAAGCTGCATTTCATCAGCTGCTGCAGTAGTAGTGTAGTAAGCTGCATTTCATCAGCTGTAGTAGTAGTAGTGTAAGCTGCATTTCATCAGCTGCTGTAGTAGTAGTAGTGTAAGCTGCATTTCATCAGCTGCTGTAGTAGTAGTGTATGCTGTATTTCAAGTTGAGTAAGTAAATACCATAAATGTTAGTGAATGTCTTAACAGGATAGACACAGACCAACCATTATGTCAAAGTCAAACTAGGATGCATGCTGTTTGTGGTGCTTATATAATAGGTAAAAAGTGAAAACTGAGTAAAGAAAGACAGGTTTCATTATACCAACGCTCAAGTATAGACAGGTAGTATAGATCGGTCAGCTCACCCCTATTTCGCTCATATAAACGCATTTTCACGCATTTGCAAACATAGTAGACCCATATCAGACGGCTTCTATAGAAGCCGTCTGATCAGGGTCTGCTCTGTTTGCTTACCGAATTTTATAGATCTGATTCTACACTCTCTTCCACAGACAAACAATGCTTTGTTAATAATGCTTTTAAAATAGTGGCGCGTTCATATTCATGACGTCATTATTTCTTTCATGAATAGGAAACAGGGAAAGGGTTGAAACTGCTAACGACCCTTTCACGTGTAATACCCATCACTAAACTCGAAATAAACGCACAACAGAACTGGTATTGAACATAAAAAGTATTATCATGTCTGAAGCACGTGCTTGAGATCCTTTGAAATTAGCGGGATCATGATGCTTCATTTGCTCTTTTCCTCTATTTTGATGGTTTAAATGTTAACTTTGATATGTATGTATCATTATTTTGTATTTTATATTAGTTGAATAAATTTTATGAAGCATTGATTTTTATTTCAATCTCCTTATTAAGTGTGTAAAACGAATAATACTTTTGATGAACAAACATTTCGTCTTTATCCACAATGCCTCTGTACTTGGAGTTTATTTATAACTGTCGTGCATTGTAGCCGCCAAGGATATTTCATCTCAAGCAGAGACCTATACATGTACATATTGATAATACTCAGGGAGCCAGTAGTACCTACCGTGCACCCCCCCCCCCCCCCCCCCCCCCCCCCCCCCCTTAGACTTTTTTCATGGGTACCAAAATGTTCAGAAAAGTGTCCTGAATCAGAATCGCGAATGTACTCAAACTTAAATTCCTTTAGGCTATGTGTATTTTAACCGTTTCCATGGCAACCCCCCCAGTTTTCGTAATGATGACCCATACCTACAAATCATTGCAAGCTATATTTGGAGAATGGTGTAACGTTGTGCTCGGCATACTGCGAAACATGTTATTTTCAATATTGTTTCTCTTTGTTTTCTTATCACTAATTAATATTCATGAGGATGTAAATAAGGTGATTTGCATAAAGTGAACCTAACATTAAGATTCATACATCAACTACCGGGTATATGTTTATATCATTTATAATTATCACCCAAGAAGGCAACAATATCTTTGTATGTTGCAGGTATGTAAACACTCTGTTATATGAACAATGAGATTAGAATGGTTGCCTAGGAAACAGATATATCACTATCAGTGCTATATAATGTGCCCCAAACTTATTTATCTAATAATCTTGGTGATATTCAGTGATCATAGTAAACTTTAGCTAACCATTTTCCATATTTGTTTGCTTTATAAGAGAAAGACTGGTGTCCTCGAAAATTTCAACATCTATTACTGTTCTCATAAATATTCATACATATGCAAATTAGTTTATATCAGAAAGTA